>CAMOHE010042914.1:0-15216 GCA_946598075.1 Artocarpus hirsutus | reverse complement strand
GGCACATTTTCATAGGAACATATCTTTCATTACATTGTCCATATTAAAACTTTATTCATTTTATCTTAAGGGCCCAAGTGTTGCACCATAACATCATCATCATAGGCGCGCCGTCATGAGAGGAGAGGGATAGCTAATCCCAAACCAAACATGACATCATAACTTATCATAACATAACATAACATATCATTGGGTGTGCAACACTTATTTAGGTGATACATATATACATATTTATACTTTCATGCTTTGAAAAAACATTATCATCAAAACATGCATAAACTTTCATAACAATAC
Source organism: Artocarpus hirsutus (assembly GCA_946598075.1). NCBI lineage: Eukaryota > Viridiplantae > Streptophyta > Magnoliopsida > Rosales > Moraceae > Artocarpus > Artocarpus hirsutus. Next base: position 14,922 of record CAMOHE010042914.1, on the reverse strand, counting down.
TTCATGTAAAAATCATCATGAGAAATCATCATAAACCATACTTTTCATAAACTCATACTTTTCATAAAATTCATCATATTGCAGGTGAGAATGTACTTACCTCAATAAGCTTACTTAACCTTAACTTGTAGGTGACGACGTCGCGGTCTCAATGTGCTCACTTTTCATTGCGTTCATGTCATACATTCATAAAATGGTAATTAACATTTATTTCCAATGAATTAATGACCACAACTTATCATCCATTTTCATATAACATCACATACGCATTAATTTCTTAAAACATACATTTATAACATATTTCATTAACTTTAAAACATTTAAATAAAACTATCAACAAAATTACATTTTTGACCTTCAAGAATTAAAAATTTAATAACTTAACATACACACATAATTAGAGCACCAAATTCTGCAAGAACAAAGTTAACATATATACATATTACCATGATTTTTCATTAGCCATAAAAATTCCATTTAGAGTCTCAAACAAGTCATTTAACTTATATACCAAAATCGGTCAGCCACAATAACACAGTGAGCACTCCTTAACTTAGGTCTATTTATCACTTTTCATGCCATAGAAAAATCTACAAAAATTATCACAAATAGTAGACACCTAGGATTATAACATATCCAAAAATCAGCTTTAAATATATTCTATATAAGCCAATACATGCATTAAAAGACAGAGGCAATAGTAATTTTCATTGTGTTAGGCAGCGAGTTTCATATATTTTTCATATTCCAATAAATTAAATAAAATTACTATGACCCCAAAATTCATATTACAAGTCATTAACATATAATTACAGAACTACAAAATTTCACATCACCAAATAAAAATCATTATGTCATTCAAACTTCATCTAATAACAATCTCTCAATTTCATGGATAAAATAGTCCCAAAAACCTAGTTACAATAAAAATTCCATTACACATAAAATATTAATAAAATCATCACCAAATTTTCCAGTCTAAAACTTAACATATATATAAACATATTTCCCAAATTTTGAGGAAAATAACCTTAATTTGCATTATGAACAAAAATGACATTTTTATGCAACATAAACAATCAGCAACCATTTATTATGAGGTGCAGAGCATGATTATTTGATATCTTAGCCTACATAACACCAAATGACACAAAATTTGGAGCAACATCACATAGCATATTCACAAAAATCATATTAAAATTTCAGACCAAACGGAAATTTTTAGCAAAGATATAAGTGTCGGAACATAGAGACAATTTAACATTACTGTTTAGCATAAATCATCAGTGAGTGATAGAGAGAAGAAAATTCATAACTAATCATAGAAAAATCCAATCGAGCTGAAATTTTGAGGATTAACACAAAATACATACATGAATAACATATTAAAAATTTAGAGTAAAACAAAATTTTTCGAGAAAGATATGGCAGTTGGATTAAAAGATGCTCAAAATTTCAGAAATACCGAGAAAATGAACCTTACCTCAAAACGATATTCTTCAATCTTCTTTTGAATTCGCCCAAAAATTCAATATTTTACTCAATAATAACAGGAAAAATTGAGAGGGAGAGTGGAAGAGGAACACGTGATGAAGAGAGAGAGAATGAGAGAAAATACGTGAGGGAGAAAGAAAGAATTGTTTTACGTGAAAAAAAAAAGAATGGAATAAAGAAAGGATAGTCTCCCCCCTCAATATCAGAATTTTCTGACTAAGATTGCCGTCAATACACGTGGGAGATGGGGAGCAAAAAGTGAAAGTCAACAAATTTTGTCTCACTTACCATATCTTGCCTTTTTAAAATAGGAAACCTTATCAATTAATTCAAATCAATCAAAAGTCAAATGCTTCTTTACCAAAATTAAAGAAATCATTCCAAAAATATGTCAATTAATCAAAATAAATCATCCAATCACATAATCAACCCTGTCACAAATTTGTGGAATTTCTATTGACTACTCGTCAACTGTCATCGACTTGTCGATGTCCCACTTCGGCCTGTCGATTTTGGAAGTCCGGCTTGCCTACGATATACCATCGGCCTGTCGTTCCGAGGGGGTCATTTCGGTCTGTCAAACTTAATGGTCCGGCCTGCCGATCTGCCCTAACATACCAAAATTCATGAAAACATTAAATTATCACAAAATTATGATTAAACATATAACATTAATAACATGAACACTTGAGCACATCAATTTCACGTGACCGTCCCCTATCATAACACTTAAATAACATGGTTAGCACCATATATCATAACACATATCATAAAATGATTACTTAATGTCGTTACACATTTGTCATAAACTGTTACATGGAAATCGGTGGGTGTTATAATTCTTCCCACCTTATAAGAGTTTCGTCCTCAAAACTCAAAACAGATGCAGGTACTTAATCCTTATATCTTCTTCGCGTTCCTATGTGGCCTCTTCTACTTGGTGATTTCGCCATAGCACCTTAACCAATGGAATTTCTTTATTCCTCAAGGTCTTCATTTTACGATCTAGTATCTCTATTGGCTTTTCCTCATAGCTCAAGTCTTCTCGTATCTCGATCATTTGTGCTTCGATCACGTGTGTAGGGTCTGGGATATATTTCTTGAGCATTGAAACGTGAAATACATCGTGCATAGCTGACATTTCAGATGGCAATCTTAGCTGATAAGCCACCTTACCTATCTGCTTCACTTTTTCACATGGACCGATAAATTTTGGGCTCAACTTAATTTTGGGCTCAACTTGCCCTTCTTACCAAACATCATAACTCCTTTCATCAATGCAACTTTAAAAAATACAGATTCACCAACGGCGAATTCTAAGGGTCTTCTTCTTCTGTCAGTATAGCTCTTCTGATGGCTTTGAGTGGTCTCTATTCTCTTCCTTATCATCTTAATCATCTCAGAGGTTTTGTTGACAAAATCAGTCTTCCAGCGTCAGTGCTTTCTATCAACTTCTTCTCACTAGCTTCATGCCAACATATAGGCGACCTACTTTTCTGACCATATAGGGCTTCATAAGATACCATTCCAATTGACGCCTGGTAACTGTTGTTGTAAGTGAACTCAACTAACTGTAGCATTTTACACCAGCTGGTCTTGAAGTCGAGAGAACAAGCCCGAAGCATATCCTCTAAGATCAAGTTCGTCCTCTCCATTTGGTCATCTGTTTGAGGATGGAAAGCTGTACTGAAATGCAACTTGGTCCCCATTGCAGCTTGTACACTTTTCTAGAACTTAGACATGAACCTGCCATCACGGTCCGAGATGATAGTGTGGCGTCTGGCGCGGGCCCCACCTCAAGCCTCCATAAGACCCACCTTGTGGGGCCCTCAGACTTGTGGCTCTTATTGGTGAACTGTTCCCGTGCTGCCCACTCATCCGTACTGTCCCCTCTGGGGCCCTCTGGCCCCTCAGGGATTTCTTTCGCGTCCCTCGGGTTCAAACCTCAAACCTCCCTTAAGAGGTTCTTATTTCCTTCTCGAGTACCAATTAAGCTACTACTCAATTGGTACTCGAGATGGAAATAAGAACCTCTTAAGGGAGGTTTGAGGTTCGAACCCGAGGGACGCGAAAACAATCCCTGAGGGGCCAGAGGGCCCTAGAAGGGACAGTACGGATGGGTGGGCGGCACGGGAACGGTTCACCAATAAGAGCCACAAGTCCAAGGGCCCCGCAAGGTGGGTCCTATGGAGGCTTAAGGTGGGGCCCACGCTGGACGCCACATATAGACTTAGGGATTCCATGAAGTCATGCAATCTCCTTGACATAGAGTTCCTCTAACCGTTCCATAGAGTAAGTGCTTTTGATAGGAATGAAATACGCTGTCTTTGTCAGTCGATCCATAACGACCCATATAGCATCATAACCGTTCATAGTCCTGGGCAATCTGGTGATGAAATCCATTGCGATATCCTCCCATTTCCATTCCGGTATTTGGATTGACTATAAATTACCACCAGGTCTCTAGTGTTCAGCCTTAACTTGCTGGCATGTCAAACACCTCTTTACATACATGGCGACATCACGTTTCATTCCAAACCACCAAAAGTTATCCCTTAGATCATTATACATCTTTGTTGCACCTGGATGAATTGAGTAAGGAGTGTCATGAATTTCCACCAAGATCCTCTCCCTTAGGCCATCAACATTGGGAACACATATGCGATCCTTAAGGTATAGAGTTTCGTCATCTGTAATACAAAACTCTTCACATTTTCCTTCTTTCTTTTCCTGCTTGATTCTCGCGAGGCTTACGTCATCATCTTGCTTACTTCGAATCTCATCGTGTAGCGTAGGAGCAACAGTGAGTGTAGACAACTAACCTATGATTAGTTCCAAACCAAAGTCCAAAATTTCCTTTCTCAAAGGCTGAGACGTTGCTTGCATTGACATCATTGTAGCCGCTGACTTTCTACTTAAAGCATCAGCCACTCGGTTAGCCTTTCCAAGGTGATATAGGATTTCACAATCATAATCCTTCACCAACTCTAGCCATCTCTGTTGTCTCATGTTCAGATCCTTCTGAGTGAAGAAGTTCTTTAGGCTTTGATGATCAGTGAAGATCTTGCATTGAACTCCATACAAATAATGTCTCCATATTTTCAGTGCAAATTCGACTGCTGCTAGCTCGAGATCATGAGTAGGATAGTTCTTCTCGTAATCCTTTAATTTTCTAGATGCATAAGCAATTACCTTGTCATTATGCATTAAGACTGCTCCAAGGCCCATCTTGGATGCATCACTATAGATCATAAATCCGTTGTTTCCTTCGGGAATGGCTAATACTGGAGCTGTCGTTAGCCTCTTCTGCAGTTCTTGGAAACTCTTCTTACATGCTTTTGTCCATTCATACTTCTTTCCATTGTGTGTTAGATTTGTGAGTGGCGCTGCTATCTTGGAAAAGTCTTCCACAAATCTCCTGTAATAACCAGCTAGGCCCAAGAAGCTTCTGATCTTGCTTGAGTTCGTGGGTTGCTTCCAGTTGAGAACAGCCTCTACCTTAGCAGGATCTACCATAATTCCTGCCCTTGATATAACATGGCCGAAGAAAGACACTCTATCGAGCCAAAATTCACACTTGGAGAATTTCGCATATAGCTTGTGTCTCCTTAATGTCTCGAACATAATTCTTAGATGCTTTTCGTGTTCTTCTTGACTATCCGAATAAATAAGAGTATCGTCGATAAACACAACAACAAATTTATCGAGGAAGTCATTGAATACCCCATTCATTAGATCCATGAATGCTGTAGGTGCATTCGTTAGATCGAAAGGCATAACCACAAATTCATAGTGACCATACCTCGATCGAAAGGTTGTTTTCGGGATGTCCCCTTCTTTAATCTTCAATTGGAGATATCCCAACCATAGGTTAATTTTTGAGAACATAGATGCACCCTTAAGCTGATCAAACAAATCATCGATTCTAAGTAACGGGTACTTGTTCTTGATTGTCACCTTGTTAGCTCTCTATAGTCGATGCAGAGTATCATAGTGCCATCCTTCTTTTTCATAAACAAGACTGGAGCTCCCCATGGTGAGTGACTTGGCCTAATAAAACCTTTGTCAAGTAGTTCTTTTAGCTGCACGTGAAGCTCCTTTAACTCTACTGGGGCCATTCTGTATGGTGCCTTCAAAATCAGGTCAATGCCTGGAGTGAGCTCGATCTCGAATTCGATTTCTCTATTAGGAGGTAGGCTTGACAAATCATCTGGAAACACATCTGAAAATTCACGTACTACTTCCACATTTTCTATCCTTGTCTTTTATTCCTGGCTTTTATCTACAATATTCGCCAAGTAACCTATGCAGCTGCTAGCTAGCAACTTCCTTGCTTTCATGGTAGATAAGAACATGCTGGGTTTCTTCCTAGACTCGCCAACATATACAAACCTCTGTTCACCTTCTAGATGGAAGATCACCTTTCGTTTCCGGCATTCAATGGAAGCATTATACTTGCTCAGAAAATCCATTCCAAGAATCATATTATAATCGTACATGTCAATCATTATGAGGTTGATGAAAGTTCCCTTTCAACAATCTATAAGGGTACTATACACAAACAGTGCATAGATATCATCACTTCCCCGGAAGGTAGTGTCGTAGTGAATCCCTGTCTTATAGGCTCTAAGTGAACCCCTAACTTCTTAGCAAAAGATGAAGATACAAAAGAATGTGTGGCACCTGTATCAAAGAGAACATATACATTATTACATAAGCTTGTTATCTGACCTGTGACCACATTTGAGGCTTCAACAGCCACCTGTTCTTTCGTCATGGCATAAATGTAGGCATTTGTAGGTGGGGCTTCAAGTCTTCCTTGACTAATTAGTGGCCCTTAAAGGGAAGCTTGCATCTGGTGAAGTTGGGCTAGAGGAGCTCTTTGTGGGGCTTGAGCTTAGGTATTCATCTGTTTGGGGCAATTCTTGCAAAGTGACCTTCTTGTCCATAGATAAAACACCGATTAGATCCTTGACGACATTCTCCAAAATGATTTCTCCCACATTTGGTGCATGTTTGAAATTGCCTGTTGTTGTTGTACTGGCCACCATTAAAGCTCTTATTACCTTGGCCCTGTTGGTTTTATGGGTAGCCCTTCCTTTTGTTGTTTCTCCAGTTCTGGTTGTTGTGGTTGTTGCTGTTGTTCCGGTGTGGAGGGCGGTTCTGGTTGCTTGCATGGTTTGTCGGTTGACCTAGGTGAGACTAGTTCCTTCTTAACTTCGACAAGTGGAATTCAGCTCGTTGCGCTCTCAAGACAACCTGTTCTTGGTTTCTAGGAGGACTTGCACCATCAACAATAGCAGCAATCTCTAGCCTAAGGACTTTGATCAGCCTTCTAACCCTTTCACTTTCATTGCTAACCATCCTTGGGCAAAGATGGGCTAGTAGATCAAACTTTGCCACCACATCTGTAATAGACATATCTCCTTGTCGCAGGTTCTCGAACTCATCATAGTTGCTTTCTGGTAATGTTCATGTGGAAGAACTTCGTATTGAACTCATGAACAAAGTTGGCCCATGTCATTTCATCAATATTCCTGCTCTGTTCAATGCCATCCCACCAAATCCTAGCCTCCATGGTAAGACAGTATGATGTGCAGAGAACCCTCTCATTATCTATAAAGCCCATGAGTCTCAGAGTGGCTTCAATTGTCTTTAACCATCCTTGTGCGACCAATGGATCCTTAGAACCTTTGAAGTCTACTGGCTTAACTCTCTTCCATCTGACTAGCAAAGGTTCCTGATAGACTACTCTCGGCTCAGTAGCAGGAGCCGGGACTTCATTGACTTGTGGCTGGGGAGGAGGAGAAGGAGGCTCATCATTGCCTCGTCTTCATTGTTGTGACCGTTGGCCCTTAATTCAGCAATCTATCTTCTTTGTTCCTCTAGCTATCTTTGTAGCTCGTCAATCATTGTCATCAACCTTTCGTTGGTCTGGGTACGGGTTTGTATTCTTCTGAGGCCGTCCATAGTTGATTTCCTAAAAGAATTAGGAACTTAAGAATAGTCTTCTACTTTATGAGACAGGTTCCACTACTAAAGCATTAATCATTAAACATCTAAACCTTATTCTTATCATCTTACTTGCATCTTATCATTAAACATTAAAACATACTTATTTGGACGACATGGACTGACGTGTGGTGATATGAATTGAAAATGGAAATCTGCTTTGACACCAAAGCCTATAACACCCCCCTTTACGAACGTCATAGATGTCATTACATTCGTTTCATAATGTTTTTATTTATAAGATAAACTATTTAATTAAAAAGGTAATTTGAAACATAACCCAGGATCCATGCGTTTTTTATATATATATATATATATATACATCAACGTATAACTTATATTGCTCAAAAACACCCATTAAATAGTTTATCAATATCAAAGTAAACTGAATAAACTTTTAAAAATATCTTTAAAATTCCATATACATGTTCGACAGGCCAAACTTTAGATTTTGGCAAGTCAAACTCGACCGGTAGGCCGAAGTTCATCCATCGACAGGCTACCCGAGGCTTTGCAAAATGGGGTTTTAAAATTAATAAGTTCGGTAGGCCGATACATGGCAACCGGCAGGCCAATTAAAGTTCTTCGGTAGTCCGACCAATAATGGTCGGTAGGCTGAACAATTAAAAGAAAATTTGTTTAAATAAAGTTTTAATGCAGAAGAAAATTTATACAATAATAAAGTAAAAGTGTCATGGTTCAAATCTTGAAAGTTCATTAAAAAAATACACTCAAAATTATAAAGCATAATCAAATCCTTAAAATTCAAAAATAATAATCATACTCAGAATCATAAATCATGGTTTATTTCATTAAAATCTCTTTCTTTAGTGTTCTTCCATTTGCAATTCATTGCCCTTGGTTCACACGCCGTCTTGGTCCTCCACCTAGTCCATAACTCTCTTACCCTTATCTGCAACATGATATAAACTTAAATAAGCAAACGCTTAGTAAGTACATTTGTAAATCTCACAACTTAAAACATTTTATGAACATCATCATCATCATCATCATTATCATTATCATTATAGTGCACAGGCACATTTTCATAGAAACATATCTTTCATTACATTGTCCATATTAAAACTTTATTCATTTTATCTTAAGGGCCCAAGTGTTGCACCATAACATCATCATCATAGGCGCGCCGTCATGAGAAGAGAGGGGTAGCTAATCCCAAACCAAACATGACATCATAACTTATCATAACATAACATTACATATCATTGGGTGTGCAACACTTATTTAGGTGATACATATATACATATTTATAATTTCATGCTTTGAAAAAACATTATCATCAAAACATGCATAAACTTTCATAATAATACTTCATGTAAAAATCATCATGAGAAATCATCATAAACCATCATGAACATATATTTCAAACCTTTTATAAACTCATACTTTTCATAAAATTCATCATGTTGCAGGTGAGAATGTACTTACCTCAATAAGCTCACTTAACCTTAACTTGTAGGTGATGACGCCGCAGTCTCGATGTGCTCACTTCTCATTGTGTTCATGTCATACATTCATAAAATGGCAATTAACAATTATTTCCAATGAATTAATCACCACAACTTATCATCCATTTTCATAAAATGGCAATTAACAATTATTTCCAATGAATTAATCACCAGAACTTATCATCCATTTTCATATAACATCACATACACATTCATTTCTTACAACATACATTTACAACATATTTCATTAACTTTAAAACATTTAAATAAAACTATCAATACAATTACATTTTTGACCTTCAAGAATTAAAAATTTAATAACTTAACATACACACATATTTAGAGCACCAAATTTTGCAAGAACAAAGTTAACATATATACATGTTACCATGATTTTTCATTAGTCATAAAAATTCCATTTATAGTCTCAAACAAGTCATTCAACTTATATACCAAAATCGGCCAGCCACAATAACACAGTGAGCACTCCTTAACTTAGGTCTATTTATCACATTTTCATGCCATAGAAAAGTCTACAAAAATTATCACAAATAGCAGACACCTAGAATTATAACATATCCAAAAATCAGCTTTAAATAAATTCTATATAAGCCAATACATGCATTAAAAGACAAAGGCAATAATAATTTTCAATGTGTTAGGCAGTAAGTTTCATACATTTTTCATATTCCAATAAATTAAATAAAATTACTATGACCCCAAAATTCATATTAAAAGTCATTAACATATAATTACAGAACTATAAAATTTCACATCACCAAATAAAAATCATTAAGTCATTCAAACTTCATCTAATAGCAATCTCTCAATTTCATGGATAAAATAGTCCCAAAAACCTAGTTACAATAAAAATTTCATAACACATAAAATATTAATAAAATCATCACCAAATTTCCTAGTCTAAAACTTAATATATATAAACATATTCCCCAAATTTCAAGGAAAATCACCTTAATTTGCATTATGAACAAAAATGATATTTTTATGCAACATAAACAATCAGCAACCATTTATTACGAGGTGCAGAGCTTGATTATTTAATATCTTAGCCTACATAACACCAAATGGCACAAAATTGGCAACATCACATAACATATTCATAAAAATCATATTAAAATTTCAGAGCAAACGAAATTTGTAGGCAAAGATAGAAGGGTTGGAACATAGAGACAATTCAACATTACTGTTTAGCATAAATCATCAATGAGTGACAAAGAGAAAAAAAATCATAACTAATCATAGAAAAATCCAATCGAGGTGAAATTTTGAGCATTAACACATAATACATACACAAATAACATATTAAAAATTCAGAGCAAAATCAAATTTGTAGAGAAAGATGTGGCAGTCGGATTAAAAGGTGCTCAAAATTTTAGAAGTATCGAGAAAATGAACCTTACCTCAAAACGATATTCTTCAATCTTCTTTTGAATTCGCCCAAAAATTCAATATTTTACTCAATAATAATAGGAAATTTTGAGAGGGAGAGTAGAAGAGGAACACGTGATAAAGAGAGAGAGAATGAGAGAAAATACGTGAAGGAGAGAGAGAGAATTATTTTACATGAAAAAAAAAATAAGAATGGGATAAAGAAAGGATAGTCTCCCCCCTCAATATCAGAATTTTCTTACTAAGATTGGGTCAATACACGTGGGAGATGGGGAGCAATAAGGGAAAGTCAACAAATTTTGTCTCACTTACCATATCTTGCCTTTTTAAAATAGGAAACCTTATCAATTAATTCAAATCAATCAAAAGTCAATTGCTTCTTTACCAAAATTAAAGAAATCATTCCAAAAATATATCAATTAATCAAAATAAATCATCCAATCACATAATCAACCCTGTCCCAAATTTGTGAAATTTCTGCTGACTGCTCGTCAACTGTCATAGGCCTGTCGATGTCCCACTTCGGTCTACCGATTTCGAAAGTCCGGCCTACCGACGATATACCATCGGCCTGTCGTTCCGAGGGGGTCATTTTGGCCTACTGAACTAAATGGTCCGGCCTGCCAATCTGCTTTAACATACCAAAATTCATGAAAATATTAAATTATCACAAAATTATGATTAAACATATAACATTAATAACATGAACACTTGAGCACATCAATTCCACGTGACCGTCACCTGTCATAATACTTAAATAAAATGGTTAGCACCATATATCATAACACATATCATAAAATGATTACTTAATGTCGTTACACATTTGTCATAAACTGTTACATGAAAATCGACAGGTGTTACATTTTGGCCCCCGATTTTGTTTTGGGTCTTCTTAGCCCGAATTTGACCCAAATGGGTCCCGTTGTAGACCTGGTCGTTACTATATCTTATGGGCACCAAAATTGATGTTTTAAAAACCCAAAAATGTTAGAAAATCAATTTCCTAATGATTTCTAATGTTGGTTTTCATAAAAAAAAAACATAAAAAAAAACAGATTTCAAATACAACAAAGTTTTGAGTATTTTGAAAAAACTCCATTCAAATATATCAAGGTCGAGAAAAAACCACGCTCTTGATACCAAATGTAAGAAATTTACATATATAGAATTATGATTTTCATATATGCATAAACCAAATTGCATGAAAATCATCTAAATGTGAAAACGTAAAGGAAAGAAAATCTAACCTTTAGTCATTGATAATCTAAAGAATGAAGGGAAGGGAGAGTTTCTTTGTAAGAATTCTTGAAGAAAAATTTTGTGAAAGAAGAGGCTTTTCTAAACCTTTTGTAGACTAAACTGCATGGTTTAGGGATCCTGTTGCATGATATTTATAGACACCAACTATTAGGGTGTACGTTACCTTTCATGAAAAGAGACATTTTTTCTAAAGTGTTATAACAGTTTTGAGGACCCTTTGGTTGATACCCTTTAGAAAATACATGTTTTTTAGACTACTTAAATTTATTTTTATTTATTTATGATCATTTAAAAACTAAATAAATAATAATAAATAATTAAAATAACATTGTTTAGTGTATAGCTGAGGTTTTAGAGGGAAAAGTATTGTAGGCTCTGATGCCATATAAGGTTGGCTATTGTGAATAATTGATGGCATGACTTATTCATTCATCACTATAGAATTTATATGCAGTCTATAGACTAAACTAACAACATATAGCTAACAAGAACACATTAATTTCAAATAATACAATTAAAAAAATCACACTAATTACACATTTCAGTTACTTGTCATAAAAATATTAGATGTAATTATTAGCTTATAACAATATGATTTAGGGTTCGTTTGGTTCATGGGATCGAAACATGGTACTAGTTTTTTTTTTTTTGTTTGACATGAGAGTTTGAAAAGTATGGTTTGAAGGTGTAATTTGAATTGATGTTTGGATGTAAAAAGATAATAACATCTGAAATTGTGATTATATAAAAAGAATTTTGTGAGAAAGGATTCAAAACTTGAGTTCTAATATCTTGAAATTAGGAGGGTGTTGAATTTGGATCACTTTTTAAGTTTGGTGGATTAATTTTTTTGCCTCCAAAAACGTGCTCGGCTTAAAAACTAGATTCAAATTCAATGAACCCTTGAAACAAACATATCCTAAGTAACCCAGTAATAATGAAAATTTTCACAAACAACTTAAGCCACTTGATAAACTATTTCTTCAATAATTATGATACTGTAAAGGCACATTTGGTATTTGAAATATGTAAAACTTTTTATTTCTTGACAAATTACTATAAAGGTTATGGTTGTGGCATTTGTACAGAACTCTTCAATTTTAGTGGACATATTTAGGGCTTAAAGTTGTTAGGTGCTTAATTTGATATTATTTTTGTCAATTTTTCCTATGTTTCCTTGCTTTGTTCTTGAGTATTTTTTGATTTAATTATGTTTTTGTGTTTTGTAGGTGTACTGGTTGTTTAAGGTTATTAGAGACTCAAAATAGTGCAAAAAGGGGAATTCCAAGTGCCGCGTTGCTAAAGTAGTGGAAAATCAACTTTTGGGCCTGAGGCTAGGGTGTCTCGACGTTGTAGCAGGGCACCTCGATGCCACCAAGGAAGTAGAATGGTGTAGCAGCACTAGGAAGAGGTGCCATAGCGTCCAAGGTGTATCACGCATGCTGAATTTCCATATTGTTGTAGCATAAGGTGCTTGGTGCCTAGACATTAAGTTGCGAGAAACCCTATGTTTTGGCCCCCAAATAAGCCCAATGTTTCCCACTTTGATTCCAGCTTGAAAACCTATAAATACAAGACTTTGGGACACATTTTTGATAATTTTTAATTGGCTTTCCAACCACCCTTTGGAGAGAGTGAAAACCAATTGTGGACAAGAAGAAGAGGGTCTTGGAAAAGGATTCTTAACTTCGAATTCAACTTCATAATCAATTTTTATTTCTCTTTCCTTTCTTCATGTTTAAGATTTTCTTCATGATATTTTCTTTATTGTCATGAACTAATTTCATTTTTCTTAGTTTGCAATGGAACCCATTCATGAAACTTGATTAAATGATAATTTCTTTTTTGTGATTTCATTCTACAAAGTGATTATTTATTTATCTTGATTTTAATGCAATTTAATCAATTGGCCATTGAATGAATTGATTTGGTGAACCTTAATAATATCGAGGGATTTATTTTCTGTTCATAACCTAGATAGAATAACATTTGTTAATTTAAGATGGACATATACACATATTGAATGTACATCCATTTTGAGGGTTTGTTCTTAATGAATTTTTCTTACTTTAATTCTCATAGACATAAAGTGAATTATTTGATGATGGTATTTTTGCATGACCATTGATGGAGGCTTGTGATTTTAGTGTTCTCGGGTGACATTCGTAATAGAATAAATTTTCATAAAAGGAGAGAATTTTAATCAAGTGGATTGTTGGGGAAAATTATAAACCTAGGTTCCATCACTTATTGATTTTTATTCATCAATTTAGAATTCTATTTTTAATTTCTTGTTTCATTTTCTATCTTGCACTTTTTATTATTATTTGGATAAAACTAGAGAGTAGTAAATTAGTAATTAACAATAAGAATAGTTATTAGTCTTTGTGGGAACATTTTTTTTCTCATCTCTTTATTACTCATGCAATACATATACTTGTGTGAGTAAAATCTATAACATGCTTTTAACGTCGATGCTGGGAATTGTTGTTTCTACTAATATCGATACCAACTCTAGTTTTAATTCGGATTTTTTTCTTTTATTTTTAATTTTTGTTTGTTTTGTTTTTCTTAGAAGATACTTAAGATGTTTTATCAATAGGTATTCATGAATATTGCCGAACAATGCATGAAACTTTTTTATACCGTTTGGGGGAGATTTTGATTGAGCGATATTCCAATCACAATCTTTCAAATCAGTCTCTTACCTTCTTTTTCTATAATGGCTTGGATGAGGAAACAAGAAGTGTAACACCCCGAAGTTAATTAAATGGTATTAGAATGATAAATGGTGAATTAGTGTGCCATGATAAGTGTTTTAAACTTAATTTGATTACTTTTGTGGAAACCTTGTGTTAATTACTTTTTATGATTTTTAAATTATTCTAAATTGTTTTTGATTGTTAATTTAAGTTTTAATAAAACAATTTGATTTGAAAACAGAGTGTGGTTGCACACAGTTTTATGCAACTACTTTTCTCTCTCTTCTTCTATTTATTTCACTTTCTCTCTCTTTCCTCTCATTTTCTCTCGCTCATTCTCTCTCTTCTCTTCCTCTCTCGGGTTCTCTCGTTCTCTCTCTCAATCTCTCAAAAATTTTTGAAACAAATTTCGTTTTCAAGCTTCCGGCTAGGAGATCGAAGGCTCGGGAGCAAGATTCAACAACAAAAACAACGTTTTCAAGCTTTGATTCGAGGTTAGATTTTAAAACTCAAAGTTTTTCTATTTATCAAGATTTTCTTGCATTTTGAAATTTTAGAGTTTCTAAGCCTAGAAA
>CAMOHE010042912.1:0-20008 GCA_946598075.1 Artocarpus hirsutus | reverse complement strand
GTGAGATGCTATCATCCATTGACTTGGCACGTCTTTGGGAAATGAGCTTAGTCACAAGACTTTAGAGTTCTGCAATCTCCATCTGCATCTTTGACATTTGGGAATTCAATTTTGATGATCCTGATTGGAGGTTGAAGTATTGAGACTACTTCACATACTTTGATTGACTACGAACACGTCTTGAATGTTTCAGTTTCCCTAGTGCCCTCATCAAAATGTCATCATTACCGACCGATTGGAAACTCCCTTGACTTTGTTGCGTTGTGTATTCATCCTGTACAACAACATCACAACCATGTTATTCAAGCAATCCTTCATCCACTCGTAGTAAAATACAAATTAATTGTTTGTATTTAGTAGACTACAATCAAGTTGAAAATTGCTACTACTTTTGGATTTTTAAATTGGCCATCGGGACCTTAACATGATTTTGCCCACAACTCCTCCCATGTTGGTTGCACGCCTATCTTTGCAAACTGTGTTACACTATGTTAGTAACATAGTAATGAAGCAATAATTGATATATGTAGTTTGAGTTGATTAGTAACGTACCAAGGATTGCTCGAGCTCTTTATATTCTACTCGGCCAACCATAGAGCATTATTCATTTTTTGCTCTTATTTTTCTTGCATTTGATGATAGCAGTTGGAAATCGCTGGAACGTTGATACCTCACAAAAGCTTCCCAATCATCATCATTTATGGAGGGGTAGTAGTTTGCTACCATAGGAGGCCGTTTATATACACATACATCCTCCTCTGGAATGGAAAGGTATGGCTGTACGAAGGTGATGTTAAGGTCGGATCTGAACCTTTTTGCTAATTTGCTGCAAACCTTTAAAGCCCTTCTCCTATACCAATCCTCAACTGTGAAAGCTTTGTATATCTCTCTCCAAATAACATCTTTTACTTTATCTAAATCCTTAGACCTCTAATCTTTTGTCCATATTGGAATGTGCTCTCGACTAAGGACTCCGATCCAACTGCTTAATTCATGGCTGGGTGCGCCTTCCGGTTGGCCTTTTGAATCAAATGTCACTTCAATTCTTAAACCTTTCTTTCTCATCCGATGAATTTTTTTCATTAATGTAGCCCTTCGCTCAAAGTCTAATTTTAGATCAAATTTGGTTCACCTTCGTGGCTTACTGCGATGGTTTCCCTTGCTATATTACGATGCAAATGGAGTGCAATTTTCGTACCCCTTCTCGTACTAGTCACTATTGATCTCGCGAGACATTGTACCTATGCAACGTATTCAAAAACTAACATATACATAATAATATTAATCACAAACTACACATATTCACATCTTCACATACTAATATCACGAATTGCACAATTTCACATAATTTCACATGTTAGACATATTGACATATTCACCACAAATTGCACAATTACTTTCCATTTTCACATATTCACAATTTCATATATTAACATAATTTTACGTAATCAAATCTTAACATATTCACAATTGCACAATTTCAACGACACATATTCATATAATTTCACTTATTACACATATTCAGAAGTTTACAATTTCAATTACATATATAATTTCACAAATTGTACATATTCACATAATTTCACATGTTTGACATATTGACATATTCACCACAAATTGCACAATCACTTGTCAGCTTCACATATTCATAATTTCATATATTGACATAATTCCACATAATCAAATTTGACATATTGACATATTCACATTTGTAATTGATTACACAACGAGGGGGGTTGGGGGCGAGGGGGAAGGGGCTAGGTGGGGCTGGGGGGTGGGGGGGCCATTTGGGGCGAGGGCGTGGGGGGGTGGGAGGGGGGCAGGTGGGGCTGAGGGGTGGGGGGGAGGGGTTGGGGTTGCTGGGGGTGAGGGCGTGGGGGGGAGGGGGGGCAACTAGGGCTAGGGGGTGGGGGGGTTAGGGGCAAGGGGGAGGGGGACGGGTGGGGCTAGGGAGTGGGGGGGCGAGGGAGGCGAGAGGGGCTAGGGTGTGGGGGGGGTAGGGGCGAGGGGGACTTGTGGTGGGTGGGCCTAAGGAGTGGGGGGGTGGAGGCAAGGGGGGTGAGGGGGGGTGGTGGCGGTAAGGTGGAGGAGGAGAGAGAGAGGGGGGGGGGGGTTGGGGGCAAGGGGGAGGAAGAGAGAGAGAGAGAAGGAGGGGGAAGAGGAGAGAGAGAGAGAGGGAGGGGGAACTTACCGGCGGGGGGCCTGATGGCTGTGGCGTGGAGATGGTGGCGGCGGAGGGAGGCCCGATTTTAGAGAAAGAGAAATGGAGTGGGTGTTTTTAGAGAGAGAGAGAGAAATAGGGATTTGAGAGAGAGACTGAGAATGGGTGCACATATAATGGGTGTGGGTGGTGTGGATTTCAAAAATTTGAAGCAAAATTTAGTGCCACAAGGGAAGCTACCACGACAGTTTTTTGTAAAAACCGTCATGGAAGAAGACTCTACCACGACGGTTTCTGCCAAAAACTATCGTTATAGATACTCTTTCATGATGGTTTTTGCAAAAAATAATCGTGGTAGATTGTTGTTCCACCGGTTTATGCCAAAAAAGGTCGTGTAAGAGCATATTCCACGACGGTTTCTGGCAGAAACTATCGTGGAAAAATTGTCTAACGACTTTCTTGCACACATTATATTTTTGCTGCCTAGGGTGACCAACCTGTGTGTTAAGCATCCAATGGCCCAAAAAGTATACTTTATATCCATTTTCACTAGAAATTTAACTATAGATCAATATACAAAAATTGCCATAAGATTGAAAAATGTAGTAAATTGCTAAAAAATGTTACTAGTAAATTGACATATATACAAATTATTGATGCTTATCTTTTAATCTTTTTTTTCATTGGTTTGTTAATACATATCCATTCCACATCTTCACGAAGCAAGTGCAAAACATCATCGTCAAAATTACCTATTTCTTCAATCAGTGGCAATCCCTTTGTGAATAAAGGGATGTCCGCGCAATCTTCATCAACTTTTTCACCATCGATAACTATTCTTGGCTTTGTCAGGATGACAAGAGACAACTCCATGTCTTGGGAATCTATAGTATAAAAAACTTGGATTGCTTGTGATGCCATAATGAAGGGATTATTCTTGTCTCCCAATCTGCTAAAGTCAACCACCGTGATGCCATCATCGTCGTTCTTAACATAGTTATTGTCGGCCTATTTGCACTTAAAAAGTGCTATGTGTAATCCCCCATAATCAAGTTCCCAAATATCTTTAATGAAACCAAAGTAGTTCATGGTCCCATATACCAGATTCTTGTCCTTGGCTGAGGTAATTTGTATAGCCTCTGCATGGAGAGTCCGACCGCTATTTTGCATCGGATGCTTCTTATCCCTTTCGTGAGTGTAGAAAGTGTAACCATTTATAGAATATGACATGTACCTTGTAACTACCAGTGATGGACCTCTAGCTAGGTTCTTCAACTCCTATGACATGCCTCCATCTTTCGATGTGGACCACTTGCCATAGATGTGTGCTCTCATCCACAACTAAAAGGTCTGGTTGTGTTCATCTTGCAACCATTTCTCATTTCTTGCTCTTTTGGGGAATGTTTTTTTTAATTCATTCATGTGCACCTGAATGAAAGGCTCCACTTCATTAGCATTATACAAGACATAAAGACAAGTTTGGTCCTACTCCTCTTGACTTACTGATGAAGGATTGCCCGTAGATAGTCCCCTAGCCTCAATGTTTATAGTCTTTGGCACCCCAATTGTGTCTGCATTACATAGGTACTTGGAGCAAAATTCAACTGATTCCTCAGCTATGTAACTTTCTATAATACATCCCTCCAGCCTGTTTCGATTCTTCACATAGCCCTTTAAAACCTTCATATATCTTTCTAATGGGTACATCCATCTCAAATACACCGGTCCGCATAACTTAACTTCACGTACTAAGTGAACCGTTAAATGAATCATGATGTCAAAAAATGCCGGTGGAAAATACTTTCCAAGCATGCATAAGGTTTGCACCAACTCCGATTGCAGTGAATCTAGCACAAGTGGATCAATGACCTTCGTGCATATTGAATTGAAGAACGAGCAAAACTTAGAAATTGCAAATCTCACATCCTTTGTTAGAATTCCCCGCAAAGCAAGTGGTAGTAATTGCTGCATCAACACATAACAATCGTGTGTTTTCATGCCAATAAGTTTCAAATCCTTCACCGACACCAACTTTTTGAAGTTTGAAGAATATCCATCTGGCACTTTTAATGAAGCAAGCCATTCACAGAGCTTTTTATTTTCTACTCTGGATAACGTGTGCTTTGCTGGAGGTAAGTAAGTCTGGTTCCCTCTTCTCTCGGGAAACAAATTAGGCCTAATCTCCATTTCCATGAGATCCAACCAAGCTTTTTCACCATCCTTAGTCTTGCCTGGAATGTCAAGCAATGTGCTGACTACGGATTCACAAACGTTTTTCTCAATATGCATAACATCCAAGCAATGACGAACAAAAAGTGTCTTCCAATAGGGAAGTTCAAAGAAGATTGATATTTTTTTCCATGGTCTATCATTTTGCATCTCCTTCTTACCTCGCTGTCTCTTACCAAATACGACTCTTATATCTTGTACCATTTCAAATATTTGTTCACCTGTCAAAGGGCACGGAGGGTCTCTTTCTTCGCTGTTGCCATCAAAGGCTATCTTTTGTTTGCGGTAGTGATGATCTCTTAGCAACCATCTTCTATGACCAAGAAAAACAGTTTTCTTTTCATTTTTCAACCATTTGTGAGACGTTTCTGTCATACAAATAGGACAACCAATAGAACTCTTCACCGAATAACCAAATAAATTGCCATATGCGGGGAAGTTGTTAATTGTCCATATCAACATCGTACAAAGTGTGAATGTCTCTTTTCGGTAAGCATCTCTAACTTCAACTCCCTTTTTCCACAACATTTTTAGATCATCGATTAATGGTCCCAAGCATACGTCAATGTCATTGCCTAGTTAGTGAGGATCTGAAATGAATAAAGACAACATTAAAAACTTCCTCTTCATGCACATCTTTGGAAGGAGATTATAGTTAACAAGTATTACAGGCCAAGTGCTCTGCCTACTACTCATATTACCATGTGGGTTCATTCCATCCGTCGACAAAGCGAAATGTATTTTTCTTGAATCCACACTAAAGTTGGGATGATCGGCTTCAAAAGCTTTCCATTGTGGTGAATCCATCGTATGTCTAAGCATACCATCATTCACCCATTTGTCATTATGCCATGTCAAATTCTTGGCATGTTCTGGGTTTTCTGAATAAACGTCTCAAACGTGGTACCGGTGGAATGTACCATAACACTTTCTTTGGCACTCTATTCTTGCCGTCTTTTGGCTCCTTCTTTCTTCCACCTTGCTTGTTGACAAACTGGACAATAATTCTCGTCCTCATATTCATGCCTATAGAGAACACAATCATTTTCACATGCATGAATTTCCTCATAACCCATTCCCAAAGTGCTCAAAGTCTTCTTAGCCTCATACATACTAGTTGGTAATTTATTACCCTCTGGTAGAAGCCTTCGTAAAAATTCTAACAGCTTTGTGAAACTAGAATTTGACTAGCCACCCGACGCTTTCAAATTCCATAATCCGACTAATTAAGCAGACAATTTAGTGAAATTGGTACACTCCTCATACATTGGTGTCTCTGCATTATTCATTATTGTCTCAAATAAATCCAGATGGTGCACAAAGTGTTCTTCTAAATCGTTGACCATGTCAACCATATTGTCTTCATCCTCCATATTATCCTCCACAATAGCTTGCTTTTCTTTACTTAGTAAAGTTGGATTGAAATTAGACTCGCCATGAAAATGCCACGTTTGATAACTACTTATGATTCCATTTTGAAATAAATGTCCTCTAACAATTGTAATTGGATGCAATCTATGGTTTCCACATTAAACACAAGGACATCGAATTTTATCACCATTTGCATGAGTTTTGGCAAAATCCAAGAACTTTTCCACACCATTCACATACTCTCAAGACAATAGAAAATCCCACATCCATTTCCTATCCATTTTGCAATTCCTAAATCAAAATAATAAATATATAGTAAATATTCAATTAAAATTAATTTCATAATTTATATATATAACCACCTACATATATTAATTAATCATAAAAAAAACATCACCCATCATAAAACAAGTTACACATAGTCATTATAAAATGAAGAAATCATTCCCATGATCCACAATACAAACTTCACATAATAAACAACAAAATAAACAACTATTTATCAATTTTGAATTAATTATACATCACAATCAACAACTATTTATCAATTTCTATAAAAACTTACAATTTGGGCTAAGATTAAGGAGTGGAGAGGCGGAGAGAGACGACGGCGGCTGATTTGGACGGATCTGTGTTTGTATTTCTAAAGTGTGTTTCTAAAATGTGTCTGAATGTCGGGGTTGGAAAGGGGGTAATAAGTATGCTACCATGACGGTTTTCTCGAAAAATCGTGTGGAATTAGAGAGATACCATGGCTGTTTTCTCAAAAAACCATCGTGGTATATGAAGATACCACGACGGTTTTCTCAAAATTAGAGAGATACCACAATAGTTTTCTCAAAAAACCGTCGTTGTATATGAAGATGCCACGACGGTTTCTCGAGAAAACCGTCGTGGTATCTTAATATACCATGACGGTTTTTTGAGAAAACCGTCATGGTATCTCTGCCTCCTCCAGTGACGGTCTTCGTTTTTGCGGTCGTAACTTGCTGTGCTTTTTTGGCCTTACTACGACGGTTTTTAGGAAACAGTCGTGAAATAAAGGTCATGTAATCAATAATTTATTGTAGTGACATAAGTCAAGATAACAGGTCCACTATTTATCTCAGGATTAAGATACAATACAAACGATTGTCTAAAGTGAATCGATTTGCTGAGACAAAATTATTAATTCAAATCAATTCACTTTATGTCCCGATCCAACCCATCGTCACCTATGATAATGTACCAATGTTTTTTTTCGCAGAGTCTACCTTTGATGGTCAAGACAAACCATCCTCTAATAGGGATATAGACAATATAACAGTCTTTATGTAAATAAAGTGCCCAACTTAATTCCCTCTATTGCGGATCTCATAATTTAGACTGTTACTTTAAGAATCGTGTCTTTCGCATAATCTGTCCATCATATGCCCAATTCTTAAAGGTTTAGAATAACAGTCTCAGACTTTTGTTTGCTTAACATACATTCGACAAATATGAACGTAAAGAGGGACAAGATTTGGTATATAAATAATAAATAAATTCTTTATTGATAAAAATGTCTTCGAAAATATATTACAGTTTTACTCCTTAGGGCATACACTTCTAACACCCCTCTCTATGGATTTTCTTCTTATTCAAATTGATGTCATCAAAGATCTTATTATTGTCTAAATAACCATTGGATCTTCGACATATCATATTCTTTTTAAGGTTTAGAGCCTTTTTCAGTTTTCTCTTCTTATAAAAGGCCTTAGGATAATGCTCTATAATCTTCCTTTTTGCCTTCATCTTTGGGTTTGTGCATATTCTTGTACTCTTCATATTCCAATTTACCATGGGACATGCATCATGTTCTCTCCCAAGTTTATGCTCTAAAAGTTGATCATCTCAAAATATTAGTTCACGTTATCCTACATCTCTAAGAATTGACTTACTTGTTTAGAAAGTTGACATCCAATATAGCTTTTTGTGATCTGATGTGTCATAACAACTATGCTTGGCATCCGGTCATGAGGAGATGTCCTAAACCATCTTGGCATGTTGATTCTCTGGTTGAGTTGTCATATAAAATTTTTTTCCTATTAGCTATCGCAACTTAATGAATGTAAACTAAACTAACTTACTTAGACTATGGCATAGCAGGCATGTAATGATGTAGAGTAAGATGGCAAGATACCGACTTTGATACCAACTACAACAACCCTAATTACATGTTAGTTACTTAATTATAGAATCGTACTTTGAATCTTAACTTATCGTAAAATACTAAATTTGCTGAACAATTTTTTTTAACTTAATACTAATTACTTACATTAATTTCCTTAAAACAATTCCCTAATTAAAATGAATCTTTTAAAAACATTTCTAAAACTAATTATTACAATAAAACTTATTTGCAGTTTTGATATAACTATATTGCAACTTATTAGTCCTCAATAACCTAAACTGAGGTCGTAAAATTATAATTCTTGTTTTTTAATTATACTTGCATTAAGCTATTCATCTATACATATACACATATACAATTTACTTTGAATTTAGTCTGGAAGAAACATTTTGTAAGCAGTATCCATACCCGTCTTCACCATTTGTCCGTTGCTCGCCACCATCCATCATAAGTTGCGAATAGGTTACTTACCTATAGCATTAACAGATCCAAGTAAGCTTTCGTTCAGCAAGTAGGAAACATACGCTTATAAAACAAAGCTTAAAACATATATAAAAACATGCATCAGCTGATTATACTTCATTATGAACATATCTCATGTATCAAATCTACTATACTTAATAGGCCTCTATGTGCATGTACCCGTACATGCGACCATCAAAAAGTTAAGGTTCGCGAAGGTCCCTGACAACCCTAGACTATAAAATAAACTAAATTGGGTGCTTTCCCTCAGGTCAAGAGGTCTTGTATCCTCCCCATGGGTCGAGAGGTTGGTAGACACTTTCAACTTAACTCAACTTATCTTATTACACTTCTCCTATAGTATTATTGCAGCATGTTATGTTACTACATATCATCACACAACACAACTTATAACCAGTGTTAACAACTAGTAAATATGAAATATAATTTTATATAGCATGTATCACATATAATACACTTGCATAACATAAACATGACATAATATGACATATCCTAATCAAGCATGATATATCATGGACAATGCTTCTTCACAAAATATGTTAAAACACTTCAAATTGAAAACTATAGTATTCATGCTACAGTTGAGATTCTTACTTACCTGGTTTCTAGAGGTAAGATTTGCTAACTTGCTGCTTACTTTTCCATTAATCCTAGAATCTGAGGAAAACTGCACAGTAGGGGTATAAGCTTAAATTGCATTATGCTAAACAATTTAGCATATCGAATAAGAAGAAATTTAATATTTTCTTTAAAAATCCCCTTTATCAACTAACTGGCTATTTAGGTAGTTAAAAGGATTAACAAAAAATATAAATCCTCTTAACTCATAATTATTGTCAAATTTATATTCATAATTGCCTTTAATTAAATCATATAATTAATTTGTTCTTCTTGTAACTTAAATTACTAATCTCTCACATTACCTATGTTGACTTATTATTGTATTAGAAGTTCATTTAAATACGAATAGTATTATTGGGCCCTTAAGCCCATGTTTAATGACTACTCAATTCATTAGGCCCAATATGGCTCTCTGTAACTAAAAGCATTCTATGATATTAATGATTAGAAATTTGGATTCGACAATTTGCTCCTAAATACATATAGGCATTGGATCGGTATTTGTTATCATAACGTAGTGGTCCATAATTTATATTTTCTATGATTTTGTTCTTAAATCTATTGATGACATTATGTGTAAAGTTTTTGTGACAAACCGTATCTTAATTTGGAGTCTAAATTTTAATAAAATTATGAATTGTAGACTCCCATACCTTTTCAATTACTATAATTCTTTTGTTAATCATAAATAGTAATTCTACCATTACGCATGTGTTTTATTTAGAACCATTACCAGAACATACTTCTGTTAGTTTTAAAAGTAATTATAACCCAATGTCAAAGGTAGTTTTCATAATAGTTTCTTTTACAAAAGTTTCTCATTCTAATGAGGCCTAGAACTTCCTTGTTTTTCAAAAGTTCATTTTTTTGTCTTCAGCATTACTGTTTTTGCTGATTTTGTGAGCTTTACCGATTAAGTTATTTTTAATAAATTTGTTTAAAGGTTCATTTTAAAGGCATAATTTTTAAAAGTTTTATCATGTTGAGATCTAAACCTTTTGTCTTTTTGCAAAAGTCGTGATTTGGGGGTTTTAAGGGCTATTTCACCCAAAAAATAAACTACACTATTGATGTCATACAATTATGTCGCAACATCACTTGTGACATCTAACAAAAACAATTCTAACCATGATTATGAATAAAAAAATCAGACAGCTTTGACATCTACACTATTAATGTCGTAACTCATGTCGCAAGATCACGTACAACACTTAATGAAAAAGTTCCCAAAATCACCACCGATTATATTGTAGTTTTTACAAAATCACAGGGAACAAGAAACTGAGTGGTTTCAACTCTTAAAAAGAAGAAACCAAGCAGTTTTTAAACAAAATCCTACACTATTGATGTCGCAACCCATGTTACAATATGACGTGTGACATCATATACGACATCTATAGAGAAAAGTGGTGGTAATGACCATTAATGGCTCTGCATTTGCTATAGGGGTCCTATTACACAATAAAATGAGATTTCTAATAGAAAAATAAAAGGTATTAAGTCTTCTATACTAATGATGTAGCAGCTAATATCGCAACCCATGTTTCCACATGTCCCTATGACATCACTGGGACAACTTAAAAAAAAGCCTGAACATCTTTTTAGAGTTGAGATTCAAGTTTTCATTATCTTGCATAAAATCATTTAGGTTGTTGTGACTTGGAAGCTTTCTAGTTTAAAAATACATTAAAACCAATCTTTCAAGTGTCCTTTCCAAAATCAAAGAGAGTGGAAAGATTTATAAAACATAAAACATACCTAGATCTAACTTTCTCACATCAAACATGCATAATACTAAAACTACATATATAAAAACTCTAATAAACTATAACACAATCATAAATGACGCTTATTACAAGCCAAAATATGACTAAAGCTATAAACTGTTTTCTCAACTTTTAAAATGAAAGTTTAATGGTATATCCTTGAAGATTTTCTTCTTGAATTATCCCACCAAAATCTCCTTCTTACTTTGATTTTTGGCTAGTGATTTTCTATTATATGGGAAAGAAATTTTTGGGAGAAACGAAGAGGAAACACCGGTTTTCTCTTTGGAGATTTTGGGTTTCCTTAAGAGAGAAATGGGACAAAAAGAGAAAAAATGAAGCCTTGTAGTGGAAGAAATTTTTTATAGACATATGCTTAAACTTGGTTATGATTCTACTTAGCTTCTAACTCATAATTAAAGGGTTTCATGAATACTTAAGTAAGACGGTGTCTTGGTTTAGTAGCTCGTAAATGAAGGAGAATTATTTTATCATTAATTTATGTCATATCTATCTTTTACGAGTAAGGTGGCATGATCCACTTTTTAAGGAAGTCCTTTTTGACTTAGGTGGCTTTGTCCCCATATTTTATGCACAAAAATCCCATGATTCATGGAAGAAAATAAAATTTCATCTAATTGAGTAAAACTCCCTAGCTATCAATAACACAGTCTAAAACTAATATCAATATAAGCCAATAGCGATATAAATTTTAAATCATGCAAAATATAAACTATTTTTAATCTTAAATCTAATCCTAGACGTTATAAATATAATCTTAACATTGTCTATACTCTACCTCAGTATCTTAACATTTATTTTGTGTTAGATGTTTTCCTTAGAAAACTGCTAACATGACATTGTACTTAAAAATTATTCTAATTAAATTCTCACGTTATCTACATATTGAATTTCTTTCGCCTTAAATTGCTTTGGAACTTATCAACCATATTATTCTATCACAAAAGTTGATAAATTTAACTTTAATATTTTGTATCCAATTTTGAAATATTTATATTAATTTCATAAATTCATTAGTAATAAAACAACACTTGAAATATTGCAGAAAATTCTTGACTTAAATATATAAACTATATTATTTAATTCTAGGATTTTATCGATTTACCGCTAAGCTTTTAGCTGAATGTTCATGGCTTTTCCTAAACTAGTCCCTTGAAGAAAATATGATAGAGTTGTCATAATATTGTCATCTTATAATTTTTACCGATGCTTGTGCTCGTAAACTCTAAACTTATGCTTCCTACAAACTTAATGGTATAGTTATAGCAAAATCCTTAATTAATTACTTGAATTTTTCTGGTTATTATATATAGAACCTCAAATGTCATATATATAGGTTATATATGGTGAGAAACTAATCCATGGATCCCCTAATCTTAGTTTTCACCATTTTGCCTTTAAAAAAAATTGAAATTATAGTTTTGCCCATATGTCACACCCTGAAGTACGGGAGGTGACGTGGTGGACTAATTAAGTTAATTAAATAGAGATTTAGTTAAAGATTCAGTTTTAGAATTTAATTTATTAGTAAAAATGTGATAATTTTAAAATCGTTTATTTGAAATGAGCAATTATGATATTCAAACAAATAAAGATGACAATAAAAATAATTAAACACAAGATGAGGCGAAAATGGGTCCCACTGACCCACATTTTGTACACACATATAGTACTAAAATATTGTAATACAGTCACAGTCCAAAGAAAAAGAAAGTTAAGAATTTACATGCCTTGTTTTGCTATAATACAACCTACCCAAATCTTCTACTGGTCGTAACTCTGGTTAGCAGACTCTTCTTCGATCCTAGGCCGATATCCACCTAAGGGTAAAATTTTAAAACACATAAAAATGTGAGTGAAAGGCTCAGTAGGACTATAATTAGAAAATTTTTGATTTTAAAAGGAATTTCATTAATCAAATAAACAGTTGAAAAAAAACTTAAATGAATAAATAAATAAACAAATTAATGAGTAAATAATTAATTCATTAAATAAATACAGAAATAAGAATCTATTAAAGACTTTTCTTACCAAAATAATTTTATAGGTCGACCAGAAAGAATAACATTATATTTTCCTAGGCAAACCATATGTGAATCACCACTATAGTGGCCTAGCTAGGTTTCGGGACCTGCCCTCAAGGTCGCTCACTACACGACCCGATTTCTGATATGGCATCATGCCCCAAAATATGTATATATATATATATATATCTTTTCACGATTATTAAAATCTCTTTTTACCAAATATAATCATTTATATTTATTATGAGGTTTATTATGAAAATCACCTGAATTCTACCATTTTTTGGAATCAATAAACAAAATCCTTTTATTGCCAATCATTAAAGACATTTTTAATAAAAATCTCTTTTGGCCAAAATCATTTTTAAATCAGGTTACCAAGGAAGGGCTAGAAGTCCTACCTTAATACTCGTGCTGGTGTCCCACACCGTAATCCCGATCTGCTATATGTTAGCTCCGCGGATCCATGCACAACCTTGAATGAGAACTAGCTCTATTAGTATCTAACCCGAGATATCCCAGGTTATTAAATCATCTCATGGTGTCCTAGTGTGCCATCTAAGTTTATAAAATCATTTTACAAAGTTAGAATTTAAATCGGGGTTCAAAATAGTGAAAACATGTGAAAATCACAAAATTGCATCATGCCCGGTCAGCCTGCCGGTCTCCCTGGTTCGGCTGGCCGAACTACACAGTTTAGCCTGTCGAAAAACCAAGTCCGATCGGTGGAACTTTTTTAGGTTCGGCCTGCCAGTCGGATGAATTCGGCCTGCCGAACACATGAATCCGGCCTACCAAACTCAAACTTTGGCCTGTCGATCTGAAAAATTTTAGAAATTTTCACGCACGGGTCTCGGCCTCCCCGAGCCCAATCTTAAATTGTAACCTGTTTTCTCATTTCTCAGGCATGGGAAAAGATCATAATTGATAGAAAAACATAGTAGATTACTTTTCAATACATTAAAACAAGTTTTAAAAATAATTTTTGGAAAACTCTGAAAATTAGAAAATTGGAGAAAAATGAAAAATCTTGATTTAAATCCATTTTTGATGAAACCAAGTTTATATTCTAGCTAATCTAAGTTCATCTAACCTAGATTCAAGGTTCTCTAAGCTTAGAAAAGCTTAGATTTCAAAATGCAAGAAAAATTGAAAAATTTAAAAATTTTAGAAATTTTGAAAACTAACCTTGAATTGAGTTTGTGGTTGGTCAATCGTGTTCCGGAGCCTTCAATCCATAATCCTAAAGCTTAAAATCAAATTTTTATTCAAAAATTTTGAGAGA
Source organism: Artocarpus hirsutus (assembly GCA_946598075.1). Classification (NCBI taxonomy): domain Eukaryota; kingdom Viridiplantae; phylum Streptophyta; class Magnoliopsida; order Rosales; family Moraceae; genus Artocarpus; species Artocarpus hirsutus. Next base: position 5,895 of record CAMOHE010042912.1, on the reverse strand, counting down.
TTGAGAGAGAGAGTGAGTGACCGAGAGAGAGAGAGAATAGAGAGAAACAAGAGTGTGAGGGAAAGAGAGAGAGTGAGATATAAATAGAGGGAAAGAGAGAAGTGGTTGCACAAGACTGTAAGCAATAGTACACTGTTTTCAAATCAAATTGCTTTGTTAAAATTCCAATTAACAATTAAAAACAATTTAATATAATTTAAAATTATTAAAAGAGTAAAATAACACAAAGTTTCTTAATTTTCACAAAATGATAAATTTGAGTTTAAAAAACTTATTATGGCGCACTAATCCACCATTTTACACTCTAATATCATTTAATTAATTTCTAGGTGTCACACCTTACTTTGAAATAAATTGTTGTGAACCACATTTTTCATATATATATATATATATATACACATATATATATATATCCATCCTTCATGATAAAGGTAGGTTCTAATATTTCCCCTAACAATGCTAAATTGATTTTTAGAGTTTTGCTCTTATTTCCCTAAAACGTTTTATTTTTACCCTGATTTGATGAATCTTTACAATTTTTAGCCTTAGCGCCATAAGAAAAAGCTAAAACACTTGAGTTTAACCTCAAGCTTGTTTTAAAATTGTTCTAAAAATTGGAGCACAATCCCATAGCCCTAACCCATAACTACTCAAAACTTGTTTTAAAACTATTATGCAAATTTGTATCGTTATGTGGGATTTTTAATGGAAAAGCATGTCCTTTAGGATAGGGATTAGATTATAAATGGTGGCTTTCTTTTTGATGCTTTTCCAAAACTGCTCTAAATAATCTTTTAATGCCTTTTTTTGTTTTGTGATAAAATCAATGTCATTGGAAATTACTTATTTATGTGTTTCTAATGTGTAATTTTATAGAGCCTCTTTTATAGTGCTACCAAATAGTGAATCCTTTTTTCCTTTTTTAATTCAATGAATGTCATGTTAAATTTCTTTGTATTTACTTCTTCAATTAATTTTTGAAGTAAATCTATGAATAGCTTGTAACTCTTTTCCATCTATAGAACTAGTTTCTATGATCAATTTTGTCTATAGATAGTCCTTGAATTCAAAAGGTATCTCATGAAGTGTGCTTTTGTTAAAGTTTTTATAGAAATCGTCAACTTTGTCTCATAAAAAGTCCCTATGCTATCTAATCTCTTTGCAAATAATGCCAACATTAAAAGTTACATATATTTTGTACCTATATAGAAAAATGCCAAAATTAGTTCTTATGTCAAATAAATAGATAGAACATATAAAATATATGAGAAGTTGTACAAAATGTCATCCCCAACTAAAGAAAATGTCAAAATTGTATCTTTTAATATGCATATTTTGTCGTTTACTAATATGATTGGTTAAATATAATCATTCAAAAAAATTATTAAAATTACATAATGAAAAAATATATTAACGTAATTAAATTAGTATATTGGCATGGAAAATCAGTCACAAAGTTTTTGATGATTGTAAAGTTGTATTACAAAATATTGGACTTTTAGTCGCAACCATTTTTAATAAAACTTTTAGTCGAAACAAAATATTATGACTAACGTAAAATTAGTTACAAACTTTAGTTTAATTTTTGTTGTGATTAAAACTTTTAGCAAGGGTTTTTAGTCATGAAATGTTTCCATGACTACCCTTGACTAAAAGTTTTTCTAAAAGCTGTTGTGACTAACAGTCCAGTTTTTGGAGTGTTGGATGCCAATCTTAATATATCATAGAGGAGTGACTGTGCTGTGCCACTATTGTTCAATGGATGGAGAGTTAGCATGATAAATCAGAGTTGCTAATAACTCTATAGAATAGTCTATTTTGTAATTGTATCAATATTTTGCATTATGTAAATTTTAATTTTTAGATTGTTGTTGCATTTTGGACATTGATAAAATTCCTTTTTGAATGAATGGATGATCTTAGAAAACTATTGTTAGACATGATGCTCTAAGGAGTATAATGTTGTAGCATGTTTTTGAAGACATTTTATCAATAAAGAGTTTGTTTATTGTTCATATACCAAATGTTGTCCTCTTTACATTCATTTCTATTGAATGTATGATAAGCAAACAAAAGTTTGAGACTATCAGTTTAAACTTATAAGAATCATGCATATGATGGACAGATTATGCGGAAGACATGAATCTTAAAGGTAATGGTCTAAATCATAAGATCTACAATCGAGGGAATAAAGTTGAGTGCTTTATTCATGCTAAGATTGTTATCTTGTCTACATCCCTAATGGGAGATGACTTGTCTTAGCCAACAGAGTGGGACTCCATGAGTAGAAACATTGGTACATTGTCATAGGTGACGTTGTATGGGATTTGGACATAAAGTTAAATTGATTTCGATTAATAATTCTATCTATATAAATCCATTCAGTTTAGTCAATCATATGTGTTGTGCCTTACTCTTGAAATGACTAATGGGCCCATTTTCTTGACTTACATCCTTTGATGTACCAAAGGGTGACATCCTAACTTTATGATGGTATGCATACCGGTACGTGACTCTTGATAGCGTAGGCTTGTTATTCATAGATTTGGAATCTATAGCTCTTTTTGTAAGTTAATGATATTTGCTTATATGCATTATCCTATAATTGGAAGACTAGCGCTCAACCATTTAGACACATATGCGTAACGAAATGATATACAATCTTTGGATAGTAAGTTTTCCAATGGTGAGATAAAAAAACGTAAGATAAAAATAATCGGGAAGGTAAGATGGAATTATCCTTAAGCCGATTATAAATATCCTATAGGGATACGACACATTATGATTTGTCATGGACACTTAGTTTATTTGGAGCTTCGTAACTTTATATAGTTCGAGGGTGTAGCTCTAAGCTTTTAGTTGAGTAGTATTAGAGTTGATAATTATAAAATATGCATTTGGGACATTATATTTTATAATTATCGAAGATTTAACTATATAGGTCCATCAGGTCCCCTTTACTAGCTCATAATAAATCCTGTAACAATACGGCATGCTTTTCTAATAGATTGGTGACTTATGTTAAATAATTAGATTGGCTAAAATTTGATAGGATCAGATAATTCATGTGTATTTATCGGTTGAATTAATTTTGTGAATTAATTCAAGATAGACACGTTGAATTATTAAGATAATATTTATTTTATATGAGATTATCAATATATGACTATTTTGATCAGATAACTTCTTTACTGGGTTATTTGAATTAAAATTGAGGCTTTATCTAAAGAATCTTGAGTGGAAAAAAAGATTCTTAGGGATCATATTATTACAAGTTTGGTAAGCTGATTTGCTTGTTCGATCTGCCTATAGAGTAAGTTCGATAGGCCAATGGATAAGTTCGGACAACTAATTTAACGATAATTTGATTACACCTTTTAGACGTGATTTTCATTAGAAGTTTATGTAAATTTGAATTTTGAGGCCTTCTCTGATAATGATTAATCCCAGGTCCGACTTCTATAAATTGGGGGTAAGTTTTCTCAGTTATTCAAATCAATTAAGAAGTATAGAGTAAGTACTCTAGCGTGAGAAACTCTAAAACTCCTTGAGAGCTATTGTTCACAATTAAAAACCTTAGCTCTAGGTCTTCTCAATTGGTTGGAAGGAGAGTCACTAGAAGAAGAGCTATACGACTTGTGACCACTCACACACCAATTGTGGAGAGAGAATAGCAAAGAAGACCAGTTAGTTGAGGCCCTTCTAGAACATTTTTCTCTTCACAGATTGCTAGGGCACTTCAGCACACCAAGGGTTAGTAAGATCTATCATTAATTTATGTATATACCATATCAAACTTGTCTTTTGAAAAATACTTTGATTCTAAAATTTTTAAAAATTCAACTGTATACTCATTTTTCAACAACTATATAGAGATATACAAATCTAATTATTCACATATGTGATTTTGATTTTTTTTTGAGTGACTATGCTTGACTCATCATATTAATAAATGTCATATATGTATAGTAAAAGAAATAAGTTTAACATTTTTGCTAGTTAAGGCTACATTTAGTACAAATTATTTTGTGCACATATTTTTTCATATATATAATTTTGATAATTTTTTTGAGTGACTATATTTGACGAATCATATTAGTAGACATCTAATATCTATTGTAAAAGAAATAATTTTGACATTTCTTTAGTTAGAGATACAACTTCTACTATATTTAATATTTTCTATCTGTTTATTTGATGCAAGAATTACTTTTGACATTTATCTATTTAGAGACAAAACCTAGTACCTTTTTAATGTGGGGATTATTTGTAGAGAGATAAAATAGTTTATAGAATACTTTAATTATGAGAAACGGTTTACGGTTCAATTCAAAATTTAACATAGGGACTACTTAGGAGATATTTTTCAGGATTTATGACTATTTATTCGACAAAATTGACTATAAGAAAAATTCTAGAAAGAGAAAAGAGTTGGGAGACTATTCTTGTATATTTATCCATCTATTTTCTTACTTATTTATTATAGCTTACCTGTCCTCCACAGATTTTTTATTGTTTGTATTTATTGCAGATTTTATTTAATGTAGCTTGATACAATTATATGAGAGGTGCGCCAGTTATGTGTCGACTGGAATAAATAAGGTAAAAGACATAGTAGAACGATAGTGATTAATAAACAAGAAATAATACTCCAAACACTATAAAATCTGTCTGAAATAAGAAATAAAGCAACGCTAATTCATTAAGTCTTCACCTTATTACATGATATATTATGTATATCGTCATAACATCGCATATACTGCCAAACTTACATACTTGTCTAGCAGCTGTTTCGACGACGATTACGGTATATTAAAAGCTGCAGCTGTATATATTATATATATTTGTCGGTGGAGAAGGCAGTCATAACTTGCATACGCAATTACGGTAAAGTTATGATTCTTTTTGCAGGCATACATGGCCCTGCGAAAAACAGTTTAAAACATTTAAATGTAGGAGTACTAGTTTCAAATATTCGGTTGATACTCCCGGAGAACAGTTGTCCAGGAGGGGGAGGAGGGCAACCAACTATAGGAACAGGCGTTTTGACAAATACACGGCAACTCTTGGCATTTACTCTTGCGGAGTTTGGAGAGGTAACGATGATCGAAAATATCCCTTGAGCACCGACGGTAGCGTTGGCTAAGGAAGTCCGACCGCCATCACAGGACATGGTCACCCTCAGGCCAGCCGTAGATGGCGGAGGGGGTAAATTGACGTTGCAACTTATAACACCCAATATGGCAACCGTTGATTTGACATGATGGCAGTTGGCCACTGAAGTTCTGGCGATAAGAAAGAAAGTAAAGAGGAGGAATGGGATGGAGGATGACATGATGGGAAAATAAAAGGTGTATGAAGATGAAACGAACTAGATAGATTATGAGAAAGAACTGGCTTGGTATGTTTGTGTGGAAGAAGTTGCTCCAATAGCCCGTTTATTTATAGGCTTTTGAAAGAGCGTCTTGTTAATTACTAGTTACCTTAACCTTATCATATATAAAATGTACCATAATAACGTAACTAAATCGATAACTTGATTTTTTCTGTGTACACTAGCATAATTACTGGATCAGCTTAGCTCGTAGCCCCATAAAGTAACATTAATTTTATGTTTGCCTAAATCACTCAGCACATAACGCCGACCTTTGGCCGTAAACCTAATTATTCATTATAACTATTATACATTCTTAATATTAATATTGTTATTGCTTAAAAACGCGCGCTCAATTACTTTCGCATTTTTATATATGTTTTGCTCTTACTACGTTTGTTACCGTTAAACGGGAGAAATGGATGACGGATTTGTATATGGCATACGTTCTGTTGCGTCTAATGCTAAGATGAACTCATTATTTAAAAAACGATACATTTAGCTTTTGATTTCATGGAATG
>CAMOHE010042911.1:0-30067 GCA_946598075.1 Artocarpus hirsutus | reverse complement strand
TATACAAATAAAATATCTTCTAAAATAGCTTTAAGTAAATGACATTATACTTTCAAAAACAGCGAAAATAAATTCTACATGAGTATTTGACAAAAGTGGTATAAACCACCTTCTCAGTTATAAATGACATTACTAAACAGGCCGTGACGGTTTGACACGATAACGATATGCATATGACATGTTTATGTCCTAGTTAACTAAAAAATAAAAAAAAAATAAAATAAGTTAATAAAGAAAATTAACAAAAACATAATATCTAATTAATATTAACCTACTACAAATATTTCAAATATTTTTATTTTTAAGTTTAAATGTGCTATAAATGTGTAGGTCGTTTCATGCCGTGTCGATTCATTTACGGCCCATTTAATTAAACGTGTTAAGGTATATTAGACGTATTAGTACAAATCCAGCCTGTTTATCTTCGTGTTATTCACGCCAATACATTTATGATCCAACTAATAAACATACGGTCTAAACTTATTTATCTCATATTGTTTTCGTATCGTGTCATTATGTTTAGTTTAAAATTACCGGCCCTAAAAATGATACCTCTTGTCAAGGCCAAATGGTACCAAAGACACATCCCCAAAGGACAAGAAGAAAAACTTGTCACTTAGTGGTGAAAAAAAGATTTAGCAGGATACTAGTAATAACATTGTTTTGATTTACGTCAACATTTTGACTTAATGTTGTTTTGTGCTGCTCTGCCTCTTCTGGTGTGTGGGTAGCTAGGATCATCAACTCCTTGAACTTGAAGACGTACAAATGGCCGACGACGACGAAACCCCACTTCTAGACGCCAGTGTCGACGGCGTCGTCGACTACGAAGGCCGACCTGTCCTGCGATCCAAATCCGGCGGTTGGAGATGCGCCGGTTTCATCATCGGTAAACTTAACACCCCAACATTCAAGATTCTATTTGTGCCCATCAATTTTTTTTTTGAAGTTTGAGATTTAATTTTATTTAATATATATATATATATATATAGGTGTGGAGATTGCCGAGAGATTCGCGTATTGTGGGATTGCCTCGAACCTGATAAGCTATTTGACTGGGCCGCTCGGGCAGTCAACGGCGGCTGCGGCGGCCAACGTCAATGCGTGGGACGGAACGGCGTCGTTGCTGCCACTCTTGGGAGCCTTCGTCGCCGATTCTTTTCTTGGCCGCTACCGCACCATCATTCTCGCCAATCTCCTCTACATTTTGGTAGCTTCTCTCTTTTTGGTGTCTTTTCTTTCTTCAAGTCAAACACATCCATGGGATTCTTTTCGCAGAATCTAATGGAACTTAACTGTGATAATTTTTCTTCTTATATTTGTTATGGAACATCTACTGCAAGATAGCAGCATTACAAGCCTTGGTTGTAGTTGACGACCTTGGTTCAGTCTCCTTTCGAGCTCAATGGGGGAATTTAGTGTTGAGAGCATCTCTAATGCAGTACCAAATTAGTTTAAAAACTTATAGAATAGACTATCAAATATGCTATTTTTAGACTATCAAATATGCTATTTTTACATTTTTTTTGGGTGCCCAATATGGCATTGGCACTCAAATTTGCATTGGAGACGGTAAATGTTTATTTGTCCTATTTTCCATGAATTAAAGTTGAGTACTCGTGGTCTTGCTCTTTGTCCTTTTAGGATTGATGATAAACTCATTTGGTTAAAGGAAATGCCTCAGCCAATCCTGTCTGTTCTACTTGCTGAGATAAATCATTGTTGATAGATTAGTTTATCTCAAAAAAGAAAAAAGAAGTTGAAAATGACTTATGAGTGGTTGTGGTAGAAGACAGGTCATGTGTGAATTGACATGGCAAAAAGCATATGGATTTGAATTTAGATATGTTCATAATCTGTCCTAGTTCTAGAGTGAAAGCTGAGGATTGATTGTGGAACATTGTCAGTTTAGATGATGTATCATAACTTGTCTTTAATTTTTAAACGACTGATAACTTGAACCAATACAATAAAGATTGTGAAGTAGCCAAAGCTCCATAGGCGCCAACTTCCTAAGACATTTTGCTGATGAAGAGGAAATTGCCACAGGATTGAGATAGTCATGTTGAATTTTAATTATCAAAAAATAAATAAATAAATAAAGCAATACAATGAGACCTTGTCATATTCATCCTCACAAACATCCCACACAGAGAATGATTTTTTTTTTTTTTTGTCATTATTTCTTTAATCACCTTAAATATGACAAAAAAATATTTACCGTCCTGATTAGTTCCAGTTATACTGTTTTGTAATCAGATTCAAAAATTTCTGACTTCAATATATTAAGTCATGTAATCTATTTTCCACAACTGCTACTGTGGACCTCTTGCCGTCTTTTTTTTTCCTCTTTGTTTTTGCATGAGATGTTTCATCTATGGAGCTAATCTAACAGAAATGAACTGCAGGGTCTGGCTTTGTTGACTCTGTCTGCCATACTGCCTTCTCTCGGTTTTTCTGACTGCCAAATTAACCAAATCATGCCATGTTCTCCTTCCCAAATCCAAGTAATACTACTCTTTTTCTCTCTATACCTAGTAGCGGTTGCACAGAGCGGACACAAGCCTTGTGTTCAGGCTTTTGGGGCCGACCAGTTTGATGGAAAAGATCCAGAAGAGTGCAAAGCCAGAAGCTCGTTCTTTAATTGGTGGTATTTTGGTATATGCTTTGGTTATTTGGTGACTGTCACAATTTTAAGCTATGTACAAGACAACATCAGTTGGGCTCTTGGGTTTGGAACCCCTTGCATCGCAATGATTCTAGGTCTGGTTGTTTTCTTGTTTGGAACTCGAATTTATAGATACAGCAATAGGCGGTATGAGAGAAATGCATTTGTGCGCTTTGGTAGGGTGTTTATTGCAGCATTTAGGAACTGAAGCACAAGCTCATCAGCAATCACCAGTAAAGAAGAATCTCACGGAACTCTACTGTACGAAAGCTATGAACAATTCAAGTAAGTGATTAACCTTACCATAAATTAAACACTTTTAAAATCCTAAAGCCCAAAACTGGCTTCTTAAAGCTCTTGTTTAACATGCCATTCTTGAAAATTACTGGTCCGTTTTGTTTGTCAATTTGAACAAATAATTTGAATAGAAATTTAAATTTTTATGAGAGAAATCATTGTAGCGAAAAGATTTGCATTGTGGTTTAAACCTATGAACCAAATGGGGGCTACATAGCAAGAGAGATTTTGTTTGAAGTGAGTGAACTTTTATAATATTTTTTACTTTTTCCTGCATCTGACATGAGCTTGTTGTGTAAGCGAATCTCTAATAACATTCTATCTGCACTTATTGCTTTTCTAATTATCATTTCACATTTGGGATGGCAGAATATCCCACGAATTGAAAATTCTGACTACATAAATTATTTTATGTCGGAAACTCCATTTATTTACCAGTAATTGTTCAAGGTTGAATTGTAACGCTTACGATACTTGTTGAACTATGGTAGACCTACCATTTGCTTTGTAACAGAATGCAATTCTTGATTTACATAAAAGCAACTTTATGCTCTAAATTCCAGTATAACTCATACCACCGCAGCCTAATTGCAAGATGAATGGATGAACTCTAAATTCTAGTATAACTCTCTCAAGTGCTTTGGATTACATATTCTTACAGGTTTCTCAATAAAGCCTTGCTTGCACCATATGGCTTGAATGCAGAAGGGACAGTTTGCAGCATGGATGAAGTAGAAGAAGCAAAGGCTGTACTTCGACTTGGTCCAATTTGGGGAACATGCTTGGTATATGGCATTGTGGGTGCACAGTGCGCTACCTTCTTTACCAAGCAAGGAGCTACTATGGAGAGAACAATTGTGCCGGGCTTTGAAATACCACCTGCCTCTCTTCAGTCCTTCGTTTCACTTGCCATTCTTGTCTTCATTCCAATTTATGACCGAGTTATTGTACCCGTTGCTAGAGCATTCACTGGTAAACCATCTGGCATTACAATGCTACAGAGAATAGGAACTGGGATGCTTTTATCTGTTCTCTCCATGGTAATTGCAGCTCTGGTCGAGATTAAAAGGCTTCAAACCGCTCAAGAATATGATCTTGTTGATAGGCCAGGCAAGACTGTCCCAATGAGCGTCTGGTGGTTGGTACCTCAGTACCTCTTGTCTGGAATAGCCGATGCTTTCACAATGGTTGGTCTGCAAGAGCTATTCTATGATCAGGTCCCTACAGAATTAAGGAGTGTTGGACTCTCCCTCTATCTCAGTATTTTTGGCGTGGGAAGTTTTCTAAGCAGCTTTTTGATATCCATCATTGAGGAAGCCACTGGTGGAGATGGCCGAGATAGCTGGTTTTCAAATAATCTAAACCGGGCTCATCTTGATTTCTACTATTGGTTGCTTACTGGACTCAGTTCAATAGCTTTGTTCTTATACTTGTATTTCACAAGATCTTACATTTATAATAAACAGAGGTAGAAAAAAAGGCAAAAAAAGATTCAGTGGGGATCCTTTACCCGCGGTGAGACAGAGGGAAAGGTAACCCTCGTAGTGGACACACTTGAGGTAGATTGCTCAGAACGATTTGAGTTACCTTCTTGCCTTCCACTTGATAAAATCCACTTTATCTTAACTCATAAAATTTTGTCCTAATTTAGGACAAAAATCATAGATATTTTTTAAATCTCTTTTCAGTATCTACGGTAAACAATTAAGAAACGCTCAAGGAGGGGAACAGTAAACTGTGGTACGATGAACTGTATATACAAATGTACGCTTGAATTGTTTTATTTGTTGACAATGTATACATATATTTTTGCGTGTTTTACAAATTTACCCACTAAAATTTAGCCTTTTTTACAATGTGGTTTTTAAACTTTTTTCTATATCAATTGAATCTCTAAACTTAGTTAAGTGTGGCAATTGCAAACGTTTTTCAAAAGTAAGAAAATGAACATGCACATAAGCCATTTAGAATGGAAGGTAGAATTTGGAGCACTACAATGATATATACATAAAAACCAACAAAATTGTTAAAAAAATTAATAATGATATAATTTCTTTTATTTTGTCTTTTTTTGGCATAAAACTGAATAATTTAACTTTTATTAGAAACAAACAAGGTTAGGAGTATTCACAGATCGGATTATACAAATTAAAGGTCAATTTGTAATTCAATCTGTATATATTGAATTCGAAAAATCCTAATTCAAAACCAACCATGGGACTTCCGATTTAATCCAATTTGATATGTAAACAACGGATTCTAAGCATTGAAATCCAATCAATCCACATATTAAGCGTTTAAATTAATTAAAAATATAATATAAAATGACATAATTCATTAATAATCAAACAAGTTATAACCCAATCAAGTGAAAGTCGCATAATAAACTCAATTGTAACCTTACAACAAAACAAGCTTAATAAAATTAAAAGACATAAGGTTTTTGGATCGTTCGGTCTCGGGTCTGAATGGAGAAATGGGGGTTTTGGGTCTGACCGCGTAGATGTATTAGAAATTTTTATATTATATATTTATTAATATATATAATTTATTTTATCCAAGTATTAAATAAGAGGGAAACATAATGATGGGACCCTCCAAAAGTCTTATTGGAGTGTAGACCATTTGACGTTACCATGGACTTGTACACAGGAAAGTTCAAGGGAAGAGTTAACTTGAGAAAGCATCGGAAGTTGAAATGGTTTTTTTCTTTTTTTTTTTTTTTTTTTTTTTTTTGTGGCTAAAAAATGAAAGTCGAAATGAATTAAACGAAGGGATGATTTCCTCCGTCCCCCACCCACCCACCCCCTCTCTTCATTGCCTCCTTCCTTTATTCTTCTTCTTCTTCTACTCTCGCCCACTCCCCTCTCTCTCTCTCATCCATTTGAAAACCCATCCCACCCTGCCCTTCCGACACCATGCCACCACCCCGTGAGCACCCACATCCTTGCGCGACCCACCTCGCCACCTTCCCACCTTCTGACCCACCGCGTGGCCAACCTCGCGATGCCACCGTCCCACCTCGTGACCAAACAATTGATTTAGAGCAATGTCAAGATTCAATTTTAGATTCTATAAACCGACGCACATTGTGAGGCTCCTCCAAAGTTCCTCATCCCCAATGGCTTTGCTCTCGCAAAGAAACATAAATTGGGTTCAAATTGGAAATATTTTGTGATGTTGGTTTTGGCGATTTAGTTCTTGTGGGCATATTTTGTGATGCTCTGGATTAATAACAAGGCACAGCCGCTTCTATGACAACCAGACAATCCAATTCTCTTTTCCGAACATGGGTTTGCTTTTTCATCAGATTTGAACCGGTATCTTCCTCACTAACAACATAAATATTTGATTTTGCAAACGTTTCCGAGGTGTAGTTTGATCAAATGATACATAGATATATTTATTAGGAAAAATGAAAGAAATGAACACGTTGTTAGCCTCACTCCCCAACTCTTCTGCATTTCCATGAAGAAGAAGAGGAACAGTGCTTAGCAAAGCCACCGAATCAATGATTTCGGTTCTCTCAAAACCACGACGTTTATTTTTACTAACGGCGTTTATTTTTACTCAGCAGCCGTTTCAATCATGTGCAGCAAAGCCAACTTTTTTTCACTTACATTGCGGGTCCCACTTTCAATCTAAGGAATAATCACCCTTGAATGCTCTCTTATTAATAAGATTTTGCAGTGGTCTCCCCGTAAAATATCCCTCCCTACATAAAATTTATAAATATTATATATATATATTGAATTCATAGATTACACAATTTGAAGATACTCAATCTAATATATACGGACTCAATCTATAATATAATCCGTATATATTAGATTGAAAAAATTCTAATAAAAAGCTAATCTATATTTTTCATAATCTAATTTAATCCGACGAATTGGATTGCATTAAACATATTGCATAGATTGACGGATTCTGTGAAAACGCCTAAATAAGGTGCATAAGTGTTCTAAATAGTTCATGCGCATCTCACGTGATCGTTTTCTAACCTTTTTTTGGACATAAAATTAAAAAATTTGACTCTTATTAGAGGGTCAATTTGAGAAATACCTCTTTTATTGCATTGTCTTTCAATCTTGCCAATTCTATATGAAAGTTTGAAATGCACCATTTCTAAATAATATGAAGATATAATTGATCACAAGTATTTTATATTAGGGTTAGGGTTATGGTTAGACAAACAAGTGTTATGTGAGAGTGTTTTGGCCTTTTTAGTTAAAAGAAAAGGTATAGATCAAGGGGAGGAAAAAAAAGTGAATGAACACACTAGTGATAGTAAATGAGGTGTATAGGTATTTTGAATGGTCATGTGTATTTTGTATGATTGTTTTCTGACCTAATTTTTGAAGGACGTTTGTGGTTAAGACTTAGCTGCTATATTTTGTTAAGCTTAGAAACTCAATTGTTACTAATACCAAAAATACAAAGAGTTTAAGGACAAATGTGTAAAACTTTTTTTTTAAAAAAAATTGTTGTTCTTGTTATATTGGCGGGGTAAAACTCATCTCAAAAGTTAGCTCGAAGAGAAAAGATACCCAGTCCTCCAAGAGAAAGATACCAAACCCATAAATAAACACCATTACAGCCTAATAACTTGACAGTAGGGGTGAATTCAACTTCTAACCATTCACAGTTCAAATACGATCCACATGGTTTCAATTACGTCCTTGTCCATGCCGTTGGAGTGGATCAGTTTGGTGGACAAGATTCCAAAGAGTCCAAAGCTAGAGGCTGATCATTGTTTTTTTTTTAAAGGTCCAAAAGCTCCTTCTTTGATTGTTATTATCTTGTTATATTTACTAGTTAGTTTGTTAGACATGTATGCCCTAAGAAGTAAAAGTATAATATGTTTTTGGAGACATTTTTTATCAATAAAGAATTTATTTATTATTCATATACCAAATTTTGTCTTCTTTACGTTCATATTTGTTGGATGTATAATAACCAAACAAAAGTCTGAGAATATCAGTCTAAGCTTTTGGAATCAAGCATATGATGGACAGGTTATGCAGAAGGCATGATTCTAAAGGTGACGGTTTAAATCATAAGATCCACAATCGAGGGAATAAAGTTGGGCGTTTTATTCATGCAAAGATTGTTATGTTATCTATATCTTTAACGGGAGATGGTTTGTCTTGGCTATCGAAGATGGACTCCACGAATAGAAACATTGGTACATTGTTATAGGTGACGATGTATTGGATCGGTAGATAAAGTGAAATTGATTTGGATTAATATTTTGTCTCGACAAATCAATTTACTTTGGACAATCATATATGTTGTATCTTAATTTAGAAATGAATAGTAGGCCTTTTGTCTTGACTTACATCTTTTGATGTACCAAAGGGTGACATCAACAATTTATGTTGGTATGCATGCCGATACGTTGGAGACGTGACTCTTAATAGCGTAGACTTGTTATTCATAAATAAAGAATCCACAGTTCCTCTTTAGGAATTAATGATATCCTCTTATATGTGTTATCTTGTAATTGAAAAACTAGAGTGCTTAACCATTTGGATACATAGGTTTAACCAAATGTTATGTTGTCTTTAAATAGTAAGTTTTCCAAAGGTGATAAAATGGAACGTAAGAGAAAAATAAGCAGAAAGTAAGACAAAATTTATCCTTAAGTCGATAATGGATATCCTATGGGGATATGATGCATTATGATATGTCATGGAGAGTTAGCTATTTGGGCTTTGTAATTCTATGTAGTTCGAGAGTGTAGCTCTAAGGTTTTAGTGAAGTAGCATTAGAGTTGATAATTATAAAATGTATATCTAGGGTATTGGGTTAAATAATTGTCAGGAGCTTAAATTATATAGGTCTATTAGGTCCCCTTTACTAGCTCATAATAAATCCTATAACGATACGACGTGTTTTTTTAATAAATTGGTGACTTAAGTTAAATCATCAGATTAGCTGAAATTCGATAGGATTAGTTAATTCATGTCTGTTTATTGGTTGAATTAATTTTATGTAAATTAATTCAAGATAAACTTATTGAATTATCGAGAATATTTATTTTCCAAGAGATTATCTAGATATGTTTGTTTTGATTAAATAACATCTCTACTGGGTTATTTGAATTAAAACTAAGGCTTTATCCTAAGAATCTTGGGTGAAAAATAAAGATTCGCAGGGATAATTTATCGTTAGTTCGGCAAGCTGATTTTCCAGTTTGGCCTGCTGATGGAGTAAGTTGGTAGGCTGCTCTGTCAATTCGGCTTGCCGATCAAATGATTTTTGATCACGCATTTTTAGATGCAATTTTTATCAGATATTGATCCCAATTCAAATTTTTGAGGCATTATTTTATAAGGACTACCCCTAGGCCTAACCTCTATAAATAGGGAGTGAGACTCATATGTTATTTAGATCAGTTGAGGAATTAAGAGTGAGCACTCTAGTTTGTGAGTCTCTAAAACTCTCTAAGATCTATTGTTCACAAACCACGAACCTTAGTTTTAGATTTCCTCAATTGGTTGGAAGGAGAGTCATCAGAAAGAGCTATACGTTGTTCGCCCACATGCACTCCGATAATGGATAGAGAATAGCAAAAAAGACCAGTTGGTTGAGGTTCTTCTAGAATGCTTTTTCTCTTCACAAATTATAGGAGCTTTTTACCAACGATGTTAGTAAAATCTGATTAATTTATACATATAGTATGTCAAACTTATATTTTGAAAAATACTCTGGTATAAAAAATTGTTAAATCTTGCTACATACTATTTTTCTAACAATTGTTATTAGAGACATGGTTTTTTACATAAATTTACAAGTTTTTTATCATGCTATGTGTATAATTTTTGTGATCTTGATCTCTGCTATGCTTAAATTTTAATTTTTTAGAGAGTTGGCACTCTAGGGTTTCTATGTATTTATATGTTGTCATGGATTATATGGTGAATGTTTATTAATTAATTATGATTGATTAAATTATTATTTAATTAAATAATTAATTAATGTCAGTTATGGTTTCTTAGAGGTTAGAATGTATATCTAGGTTTTTCATGTATTTAGATGGCGGTCTATCATCATCGTCTAGGAATTATTATTTAATTTTAAATTTATAAGAATTTTGTAATTAAATAATCATTCAGAAAAGATAATCTAAAAGATGGATGATAGCGTTCCACAAGTATTTTCTGAGTCTCTGATTTTATCCTTTTGAATTGTTGAAATAAATTGAAAAACTATATTTTCTGGAAGTCGTGATATCTACTGGGTTGGTAGGTCAGACCTTTGGGATTGGCAGGCTGATGGTTGTAGACCGACGGGTCGAACCTTTAGGATTGGTAGGCTATCCGCGGGGCAGAATTCTGACGGTTATGGTGGCATGCCAAACTTTCAAGTTTGGTAGGCCCATCTATCATGACTGGCAAGTCGGATTGTGAGGCTATGACCAGTAGGCCAATTACACAGATCGGCATGCCGGTAGAGAGATGTGAATTTTTAAGAAAAGGTGTGTTTTTTGGTACAGTTTTGATTTTATTTTTGGGACAATTCTAAGAAAAATTAAATTTGGATGTGACCAGAAATATAAAGCAGAATTGAAGACATGAAGATGGATAATACATGAAGAAGATATAATTTGAAGATTTTAGGACGAAGAATCGATAATATGTTTCAATTTATTTCTTGTAATATTTAATTTCTTTTCTTTAGGCTGGAACCATAATATTATGGCTATTTATTATTATTTTGCTTGTAGCTTTGCATGATTGCTTTGTTTGTCTGCATTATAATATGATTTGCCATGTATGTTGATAACATGTCATATAGAACAAGGAGTGATGCATGTTCTTAAAATAAAACCTTGATTTTAAAAGATTAAGTGGAAAAAGGTTTTTAAAGAGAGGACCTATGGCCTCCATCGTTGGTCCATAGGTAGCGTATAGTGATTTCGACCCTTAAGAAGAGACTTCATCATGTATCGAATTGGATCTCCAAGAGGATAAAATATTTTAGCATGATTTATGGTTGCATACCCCTAGGTGGTGATTATAAATCATAAATAAAATATTGAAAAGATGGCCATACACTCATGTTAATTTTATTATTAACCTCCCCAAGGTGCTCTGTTAATAAACTTAATGGCCAAAGGAACGATTAATTAGGAGGGGATCCATGTTCCTAATTGAGTTCGACAAGTCTCTCCTAGGCGGCTTATTGAATTCTAAGTTGGGAATAATCGTTATAAGGTTGTGATATTTTCATGCTTTTGACACATAACCACATTTGTATATTTTACATGGTTGTGTAATCTTACTAAATTATTATAGTATGTTTGCTTATGTTTGGTATATGATTCTTTATTACAGATTAAAAATGTATAAAAATGCTTTATCATTGATAGTTGACAAAAACCAATTAACCGATGAGAACTATAATGATTGAAAATGGAACCTGAATATTGTCCAGTCCTTTGAGAAACTGAAATTTGTGCTGACAATACCGTGTCCTCTCATACCTACGGGAGATTCCAATAATGGGCAAATCCAAGCATATGATCACTAGAAAAATGCTAACGATCAGGCTTGCTGTTATGTTATGGCCAACATGAATAATATGCTGCAGACTCAACAGGAAAATTATGAGACTATGAAGTAGATCTTGGATAATCTTAAAGACATGTTTGGAGGCCAGGCCCGAATAAAATGGCAAGGGGTGCTTCAGAAACTCTTAAACTACAAACAAAGGCCGAGGACGTCTGTGAAGGAGCATATGATGTTAGTCATGGGTTACCTCATTTAGGCTCAAACCAATGAAGCTGACATAGATGCTACAACAAAGATGATTATGGTTTTTCAAACTCTATCTAAGGAGTTTATTCTGTTTAAAGTTACATTAAATTTAAGTAATAGATGTGATATGACATTGACAGAGTTAATGAAGCAGCTATAGAAGTTTGAAATTCTAATCTGGGAAACTCTTGTTGGTAGTGAGGCTAACTTGACGGCTGCCTTTAGTTTTAATCCTAACTCCAAGAATAGAAAGAAGCAAAGGGCTAAGAATGGGAGGTCTTCTATTTCTACAAACAGAAAGAACAAGAAAGAGAAAAAGAAGAACCCAAAGAAGCTCAAGTGCTTTTTCTACGGGAAGGTCGGGTAAATTAAGAAGAATTGCAATGACTTTCTTTCTCGAGGAGATAGGTGTGATCTTTTGGTTGTTGAAACTTGTTCAATTAAGGAATCAAGTGACACTTGGGTCATAGATTCTGGAGCGACTAATCATGTTTGTGTTTCTCTACAGGCGTTCAAAGAAACGAGAAGTCTACTTCATGAACACTTTACACTTTAGATGGGCAATGGATCCTTGGTGTTGGCTAAAGCAGTGAGAGACATACATCTTTGCTTTGATAATTATAGGAATTTATTTTTGTGAGATTGTTTTTATGTTTCTAAACTTAAAAGGAATTTAATTTCTATAGCTTGTTTATTTAAAGACTCTTATGTAGTGTCTTTTAATAATAAAGTGGTGTTTCGTAAAAACAAATCTTTTATCTATAATGGATAGATGCAAAATAATTTATATTTTATTAAACCTAAAATGGACTTACTGTTGAACATTAAGGTTAATGATAATAACTCTAAAACACATAGTATGATCATAAACTTGTAAATTTATGTAAAAAATCATGCCTCTAATAACAATTGTTAGAAAAATAGTATGTAGCAAGATTTAAAATTTTTTTATACCAGAGTATTTTCTAAAATACAAATTTGACATGCTATATACATAAATTAACCATATTTTACTAACATCGTTTGCTAAAAAGCTCCCGTAATTTGTGAAGAGAAAAGCATTCTAGAAGAGCCTTAACCAACTGGTCTTCTTTGCTATTTTCTATCCATGATCGGAGTGCGTGTGGGTGCACAACGTACAGCTCTTGATGACTCTCCTTCCAACCAATTGAGGAAATCTAGAACTAAGGTTCGTGGTTTGTGAACAATAAATCTTTGGGAATTTAAGAGACTTACAGACTAGAGTGCTCACTCTTAATTCTTCAATTATCGATAAAAGTGACAAAATACTCATACCCTCCTCGTGCTCGAATGTTCATAGGTCTGTAAACATCACTACGTACAAATTTTAGAACCCCTTCAACACTATTGCCCCTAAACCCAAATAGTCTTTTGGTCATTTTACCCTTCAAACAGGACTATAAACTTGTTTAAGGAAGAAATAAAACTTTATTGGACATGGTCAGGTCCATGATGAGTTATTTATCATTGCCTTTATCCTTTTTGGGATATGCATTATAAATCGTATGTTATCTTTTGAATAATGTGCCTTTAAAATCGATTTCTAAAACACAAAAAGACATCTTTAAACTATATTCGCATTTGGGGATGTCTGGCTTATGTCTTGTTTAAGGAAGCGAATAAGTTAAAAGCATGTTAGGAAGTTTGTGTATTTGTAGGATATCCAAAAAGGACTAAAGGGGGTTATTTCTGTAACCTAAAGGAAAATAAAGTCATGGTTTTAACTAATACAACTTTTCTAGAGGAAAGTTACATAGACGACTTTAAGCCTCAAAGCAAAGTAGTGCTTGAGGAGTTGGCGAGTGATTCGATCACTCTAGGGGTTCCGAATGAAACCATTCCAATCAGTGTTGTAACATTGATTATTTTAATGAGAATGATTTTGTATATTAATGTATAAAACATGAAAATTTAAAATTTTGTTGCATTTAAAATTACTAAGTTGCTTTTATTGTTCCACTTAATTTCGAAAATGCCACTTTGGCATTTTGTGGCCAAAAGTCTCCAAAGTAGACATTCAACACCAAACCCCACCTACTTCTTTGTCATTCCCCCTCATTTCTTCCGTGATTCACTCAATTAATTCCCTCAATCATTTTGCTTCCTATTTAATTAGGATAAGCCTCTCTTTCTTTCATGTTTCTCACTCTCCCTCTTTCTATGTCTATTCCTTTTTTCTTTTCTTTCTTTTCTTTTCTTCCTCTGCATCTCTTTACTTTTCTCTTCTTTCCTAAAGTTACAAGTGAGAAAAAAAAAAAAACCAAAGAAAACTCAAACCATTCTGTCACAAATTCATAAACAATCTCTCGTAACCTTAAGGTTTGAGGAGGCTTAAATGTTTTCAAGATCAAACTCTACTTTTGAGCTAAGTTTTGAGGTTAGATTTCTAAAACTTTAACTTTGATTCTAAGTTGTATTTTGGCATGAAAATTTTGAGAAATATGTTTTTGATGTTTAGGGATGATTATGAATTGTTTATATATAGTTGTTATGTTTGGAAAGCTGTTAGAAAACTAAGAATTTAAGTGAAAGGCTTAGGAAATGAATTTTGAGTTCTCTATGAAAGATTTCCAAGTGAAAAATGACATGTCGTTTTCATAAAACTATATGTCATTTTCCCTAAAACTGCATGTCGTTTTTTCAAACAGAAATTTAATGAAAACAAGCTTCTTACAATGACATGTTGTTTTTCCAAACAGAAATTTAATAAAAACAAGCTTCAGGTGGGATTCAAACCTCCAACCTTAGGAACAAATAAAAGAGGGTCAAACCACTAGGACAAGGATAGTTGTTTGGTAACTTATGGTTCGAAAATAATAAATAATTTTCTTTACAGGTTGTAGTTTCAAATAATTTTATGAATATCAAACTTTTTAATTGTTTTAATTATAAATATTTTAAAATCGTGTTATTTATTTAAAAATTCATTTTCACATATTTTATACCAAAATAAAATTCATATATTTTTATTTTACTGTTATTTTATAGTTTACTACAATTAAGTTAGAAAAAATTGATATTCACAATTTTAGTATATTAATAATTATGGCACACTAATGAAAATAAATGATAAATTGACATAATAAAAAAAATTAGGATGTAAGTTAAATTATGGTTATTTTATATGTTTTAGGATAACGGTATACTTAGAGTTTACGTGGTGAATTGTGTAAGCTAGAAACTATCAGTGACATTTGTAAAGAGGTAAGATTCTATTATTTATCTTTTGTGAGGTTTGTGAGGTTTTGGTGAATTAAAATTTGATTGTTTTACTTTGTAAGATATGTATATGATATTTTGAATGTATATGATTATACCTTAAAACAATGATGTGAAACTCGTCCTGTATTGTACAGCGAGGAAACATAATGATTTGACACACAGTTGTAAATTGAGAAGCATGATTAGGAAAACTAACTCTATAAATAATGATTGATTATAGAGGAATGATGAGACATGAAGAGGGTGTCAATTACGTCTTTAGGCATGAATACCCTAAAAGGTAAAATAAGAAGGAGGCGACGGCACTCCCTTAGGTTGAAAGTCCCAGAATGCATTGTACAAGAATTGACTTAGTGAGGACTTGGGGCTTGATGTCCTCTCACTGGAACACCCTTGGAAGGATTGGAAGGTGGTCAAACGTGCCCATTTGGGTTTCGATGAGTTAAGTGATACTCTATTGAACGTGGATACTTAGGAATAGTGATGAATTGTAATATTTAAATATATGTAAATGCATGAAACTCGGTAATAATTAACTATGGTGTCCACAGAATGTGATCATAATAAATCTTATAATCTGGATAATGATGTGAACTAACTAACCATGCAGGTTAAATGTGATAATGAATAAAATTTTAAGGTGAGTAATGGTTTTTCTCTACTAAGCATGTTGATGCTCATCCCTATCATATTTATATCTCTAAAGTGAAACTCAGTGCAACTTGTCTGACGAGGAATAAATGACAACACTGCTAGTCTCGTGGTTGAAAGAACCTTGGTTTATTGTAACTCGTTTGAATCATGTAAGATTGATAGTACTTTGTGGTGGATGTGTTAAGTTATATAAGTAATTGGGAACTATACTATGGTGATGATGACTGTATTTTAATATTTGGTACTACATTAAACTTGTGGTTTGTATTTACAGTTTATTTTCATTTTCTGTTTATTTCAAGATCCATGGGCATTGTTCTAATGTTTTAAAATGATATTGTATTTAAGTTTATTCTTATTTATTCAATACTACTAATCCCTACAAAGCTAGTCTCGTGGTTGAAAGAACCTTGGTTTATTGTAACTCGTTTGAATCATGTAAGATTTATAGTACTTTGTGGTGGATGTGTTAAGTTATATAAGTAATTGGGAACTATACTATGGTGATGATGACTGTATTTTAATATTTGGTACTACATTAAACTTGTGGTTTGTATTTACAGTTTATTTTCATTTTCTGTTTATTTCAAGATCCATGGGCATTATTCTAATGTTTTAAAGTGATATTGTATTTAAGTTTATTCTTATTTATTCAATACTACTAATCCCCACAAAGCGGCGTTACAATTGTAGAAAAACCAACCGAACCCAAACAATAATCTAAGCTACTTAGGCGTAGTGGGAAGATTAGACGTTAACTCGAGAGATATATGATCAAAGGTGAAGCCTTTTTGGCTGAACTGATTGAATATGACAGGGATCCTTACCTTTACGAAAAGGCTATGGAGGATGTTGATTTGAAACTTTGGACAGAGGCCATGAACACAGAGATGAAGTCTATAGAGACTAATCAGGGCTGGGAGCTTGTAGATCTTCTTGAAAGGGTCAAACCCATAGGGTGTGAGTGGATCTATAAAAGAAAAAGAGGAGTGGATGGAAAAGTCAAAACCTATAAGGCTAGATTTATAGCTAAGGGATACATGTAAAAGGAAGGAATTAGTTACGAGGAAACCTTTTTGCTTGTAGCCATGCTTAAGTCCATCCGCATTCTCTTGTCCATAGCTGCCACTCTTGACAACAAGATTTGGTAGATGGATGTCAAGACGACCTTTTTAAATAGTTATCTTGATGAGTCCATATATATAGAACAACCAGACGGGTTCAAGGTTAAGGGTCAAGAGGGTAAGGTTTGTAAGCTGCTAAAGTTAATTTATGAACTTAAGCAGGCTTCTTGTTCTTATAACATAAAATTTGATTAGGTGGTCAAGACTTATGGGTTCGTACAAAATGTAGACGAACCATGTGTTTATAAACACATTAAGAATGGGAAGATGGTTTTTGTATTACTCTATCTAGATGACATTTTGCTAATTGGCAATGGCCTTAGGGCATTGTCATCAGTCAAATTATGGTTGACCAAGCAGTTTGACATGAAGGACTTGGGTGAGGCTAATTTTGTTTTCGGTATCTAGATCTTTCAGGATAGAAAGAACAAACTGATAGTTTTATCCTAAGCAGGCTACATAGATAAAATTCTCAAACAGTATGCAATGTAGGATTCCAAGAACGGTGGGCAACCATCTAGCTCTAAAATTACTCTTTCTAAGAAAGATTCATCAAAGTTTGATGAAGAAAGTGAATACATGAAAAAGGTGCTTTATGCTTTGGTAGTAGGTAGTCTCATGTATATGATGCTTTGCACACAACCAGATATTAGTTATACGGTCGGGATAGTGAGTTGATTTTAGGCAGATCTAGGACCGAACCACTGGGTTAAGTTAAGTATATTTTCAAGTACCTGAGAAGGACTCAAGCGTATATGCTTATATATTCGGGTGAGGATTTAACACCTCTATGATATACTGATTCAGATTTTCAATCATGTCTAGATTCGAGGAGATCGACTTCTGGTTTTGCGTTTACTCTGGGCGGCAGTGCCATTGTTTGGAGAAGTGTGAAGCAAGATTGCACTTCAGGTTCAATGATGGAGGCTGAGTATGTGGCAGGTAGTGACGCTTCGAAAGAAGCATTGTGGCTCCGCAAGTTCCTTAGGGATCTTGAGATAGTTCTTGGTATGGATAAGGCGGTATTGCTATAGTGTGATAACACTGTAGCAATAGCTAATGCTAAGGAACAAAGATTTGATAAGAAGAGTAAACATATTGATCAAAAGTATCATTGGATATAGGATTTCATAGAAGGTGGACATGTGGCGGTATGCAAAATCGTGTCAGAGGATAATTTAGCTAATCCATTCATGAAGACACTAACTACGAGGGCCTTCGAGAAGCATATGGAAGCTATGGGGATGCGAGATTTGTCATATTTACTAAATTAGTAAAAGTGGGAGATTGTTAGACACGTATACCCTAAGGAGTAAAAGTGGGAGATTGTTGGATGCATGATAAGCAAATAAAAGTCTGAGAGTATCGGTCGAAGCTTTTGGAATCAGGCATATGATGGACAAATTATGTAGAAGACCTGACTTTAAAGGTGACGGTCTAAATCATAAGATCCACAATCGAGGGAATAAAACTGGATGCTTTATTCATGCAAAGATTGTTATATTGTTATATCTCTAATGGAAGATGGTTTTTCTTGGCCATCGAAGGTGGACTTTATGAATAAAAACATTGGTACATTGTCATAGGTGACGACGTATTGGATCGAGATATAAATTGGACTTGATTTGGATTAATAATTCTGTCTCGGCAAATCAATTCACTTTAGATAATCATATGTGTTGTATCTTAATTCTGAGATGAATAGTGGGCTTGTTGTCTTGACTTATGTCTTTTGATGTACTGAAGGATGGCATCCATAATTTATGTTGGTATGCATAACGGTACATTGGAGACATAATTCTTGATAGCATGGACTTGTTATTCATAGATATAGAATCTATATTTTCTCTTTAGGAGTCGATGATATCCTCTTATATGTATTATCCTATAATTGAAAAATTTGTGCGCTCAACCATTTCGATACATAGGTGTAACTGAATAGTATACTATCCTTTGATGGTAAGTTTCTTGATGTGAGATACTGGAAGGTAAGAGAAAAATAATCAGGAAGGTAAAACAGAATTTATCCTTAAGCCAATTATGGATATCATATGGTGATACGATACATTATAATATGTTATGGAGACTTAGCTATTCGGGCTTTGTAATTCTACGCAGTTCGAGAGCGTAAGTCTAAGCTTTTAGTGGAATAGCGTTAAAGTTGATAATTATGAAATGTATATATGAGATATTGGGTTTTATAATTATCAGGAGTTCAAACTATATAGGTCCATTAGATCCCATTTGCTAGCTCATAATAAATCCTATAACGGTATGACATGCTTTTTTAATAAATTGGTGACTTATGTTAAATTATCAGATTGGATGAAATTCGATAGGATCAGATAATTCATATCTGTTTATCGGTTGAATCAATTTTGTGTAAATTAATTCAAGATAAACTTGTTGAATTATCAGAAATATTTATTTTCCTAAAGATTATCTAGACCAGATTGTTTTGATTAGATAACTTTTTATTGGGTTATTTGAATTAAAACTAAGGCTTTCTCCTAAGAATCTTGGGTGGGAAATAAAGATTCATAGGGATCATTTATCGTTAATTCGGCCTACTGATGGAGTAAGTTCGATAGGCCGATCTAATAATTCGGCTTGTCGACCAAACGATTTTTTATCATGCATTTTTAGATGCGTTTTTTATCAGATATTGATCCTGATTCGAATTTTTGAGGCATTCTTTGATAAGGACTAACCCCTGGGCCCTACATCTGTAAATAGAGACTGAGACTTATACGTTATTTAGATCAATTGCGGAATTAAAAGTAAGCATTCTAGTCTGTAAGTCTCTGAAACTTCTTAAGAGCTATTGTTCACAAATCACGAACATTGATTTTGGGTTTCCTCATTGGTTGAAAGGAGAGTCATCAAGAAGAGCTATACGTTGTACGCCTATATGCATCCGATTGTAGATATAGAATAGCAAAGAAGACCAGTTGTTGAGGCTCTTCTAGAATGCCTTTTTCGGCAAACGAGGTTCATAAGATCTGGTTAATTTATACATATAGCGTGTCAAACTTGTGTTTTGAAAAATACTCTGGTATAAAAAATTTTTAAATTCCGCTGCATTCTATTTTTCCTACATATTTATCTTCCTCATTTTCCTTTGCCTTCTGTCTTTACCTGAACAAGGAGTAAACCAAGTTACACACACGTAATAATTAGACAAGGTAGTAGTTTTTCATTCATTATGAAATGGCCTCTATTTTTTTCGCCTATATATAACATGCATTGGTCATATAAGAAATGCGAAGTCTACATAAATACGGGAAAAAAAACCTTTATTGCTATGACATTATCCTGAACTATCAAATCTTTATTAGTTTTTATTTTTTATTAATTGCTATTTTTATGTGATTTTAGACAGATTTAGATGATGCCAAAAAAAAAAAATACAAAAACACTCCAAATAGTATAAATGATAGGTTTATTAACACCATTAATTCAACTTTTTAACACGTTTGCTTAAATTACCTTCTATTTTACTTGTTACACTCTATTAAAATTTTAAATAAGTTCCAACACTTATGCAGTTTTTTTTTTTTTATTTTTCCACCCACCAACTAACCAATCTCACAGTTTTTTTCTCTTAAACTTTTCTTTTTTACGTGAAATAAAAGCCACACTTTGATCATTGGTTGGAAGATCATAATTGCGTAGAAGGCATCGTAAAAAGAAAATATTCAACATATATCGATCATTAGCAAAAACTAAAGACCAAACAATGGTAAAAGTATTCATATCTATATATATATTTATGTACACTGTTCAAAACTAAGAAAACACTCCATATAATACGAATGATGGGTTTATTAACAACACTGATACAGCGTTTGTATTCCCTTTGTAATTGCTGAATTAATAAATAAGGAAAAATACTATATTTTTCTTCTTTATCTTTGTGTACATGGTTTTAGACCTGCAGCTCTTTACTGGGAAACTTTGATGGCTAAACTTCCATTCCTTAGTGATAATCTCGATTATAAGCTTTGTATAAAAGAACATAAGTTTGAATCCCTTGTATCCAAGTTGTTGTGGTGCTGGTTGTTTTTCTTCTTTGTTTGATAATTTATAGGTGTAGAGTTATTGGAGTTGAGGAAAGCCATTTCTACGTATTGGTAGGGTGTTTGTAGGAGCGTTTAAAAACATGAACACGCCCCCATTAGCATTAATAGCCACTAAAGAGAAATTTCACGGGACCTTGCCTCACCAAAGCTATGACCAATCCCAGCGTGAGGGACTGACCTTTCTATTTATCTTTAAAAGTCAACAGGAAAAATTACGTTAGATTGAAAATCAAACTTTAGTTAAACATTTTGGCTTCATTTACTTGGCATCAATGAAAAAGGAAAAAGAAAGAGTAATTCTCTTTCCGATTGAATAATGTGACTACTTATAAAATCAGTAATCGGATTTTTTAAACCCCACACAATATAGCGAAAGACAAAAGTAATTCTCTTTCTGGTTTAATAATATGTCTACTTGCAATAATAGTAAATTCTTTTATCTATTTGGTATATTCTCCATCCAAAAGGAATGAATGCCACCACAGGGGTTTTGTCTCCCCTTTTATTGCAGAATGCTATTTGCTACTGAGCAGGGCTGGACTATTGCTCTGTCAGAAACTGATGCTTCGAAGGTCGTTTCAGCTGTTAAAGTCTAGATGCTTCTCTGGTCTTCATGGGAACGTGATTAGAGACGTTTGTGATTTGCTAACCTATTGTGGGACCTCTGTTGAATTTGGCTCTAGGATTGTTAAAAATAAAGAAATAAATGCCAATTTACTTAAACACCCAATTTCACTTTTTATAATTCTTTTTTTAAAAGGAAATTTGCATTCCAAATTTAGACAATACAAACACTAATTCAGACGCAAAAACCCATAATGCATATAGTGACCCAACTCCAATCATAGGCTGAAACTATTAATAAATCAATTGAAAACGCTTTGGGGTAATACATATACAAAGTTTCAATACGAGGAAATCAAAGATGCACATAACAAATCAAACACAAACATGACTCTTTAGAATATATCACTACAGAAGGTGAAAAACTCCGATCAAACAAGATATACATACTAATAGCACTAAGGTCTATCACAATGCCACTGTCCAAAAAATATCGCAAACTAGCCAAAAAAAACTACAATAGAAGGTGGGAAGATCACCTCTATTATTACAACAACAAATCATAGCATAAAGAAAGCAAATTACTTCTAAATGTAACCACCAATTTTATTTGACAAACTCATAATTTAAAATAAATAGGTAAGACCCAATAGTCAAGGGACAAGAACACCGGCAATGAGCCGGCCACCATTTAGGGAGGATGACGACTTTTTCAACCTACCGAAAAGTTGATGGAGTTTGAATGGAATTCTACTGTTGCCCACCTCTGCTGACTAGAGAAAGCGAGACCAACGTGGCTCTTTCTCCTCGCCAAGGCCAAAGGAACGCCAAGAAAACCCCAACCAAAGCATCCAGCTCACAAAGCAACGAGGCACCTCTCCATCAAATTTGTCCATCGCGCCACGAGACTGCCACCAACAGCCATCAAAAGATGCCGCCCAACTCGCAAGGAAACCCCTCCACCAAGCCACAAACGACACCCCCGCCAAAAAAAAACCCAAGCAAATCGCCTCACTCTTGGAGAAAACAACACGCATAGCTAGGCCACACCCTCAGGGGACTGGCAGTGCAGAAACCAATCCAAAAAACAGTGTCTACTGCCGGCCCTTCGACCTCCCCCAGGAGAGGCAGCTCATCCATGCCCAAGGAGAAAAGTACAAAACCCTAGCAGAGAGAGTGGAAAGAAGAGACGTTGTCACCCACTTGTTATAATTCAATTATTACTTTTTTATGTAAGAAGGATGTCCTAGAAATTATATTATTTTCATGAGAAAATGTTGAATTGCATTAAACTGAAGGAAAATCTACAAACCTGCATTGGAAATCTAGCGGCAAAGAGACTCGATCCAAGAACAAGAGGCAGCTGAACCTAAACCAGCTGTAGCCAAAATATGAGTAGCTCCATGTCTTATAATGCGAAATAGAAAGGCACATTACAAATGTCTTCAATCAGTACACCATGAAGGCCCAGCACGTCCCTTGCCTGCACACTATCCACCACCCCTGCTCGCATCAAATTCCGCAATCCACCTATTAGCAACCTCGAAGGATAAGCCTTCCCTCAGAAGAGACATGGCATTTTTCAACGAAAGGAGAGAACCATCTAATCGCGTTGTGAAAGCCCCCATAACAATGCCCGTTAGGTCACGACTTACTCCATCGCCACCGACAAACTCATAAGAGCTAAGGACTACAGCGTCAACATTTAGCTTATACGTTCCTATAGTGGGAGCCGTCCATGAAGGAGAAGGCCTGACTACAATACCTATCGGTCTAGCACTGATAACTTGGCACCATTGAAATTCTTCCGCATAAGTCAATGCGTCGTCAATGATTATTCCAGCCGGTTTAGGTTCATTATTGTGGACTAGTTCATTCCTATCTTTCCAAAGTCTCCACGCTACCATACCAAAAAAAAAAAAAAATTCAAAATCAATCTCTTTAGGGTAAATATTAAAAGGGAATTAAATACTTAAATAAATCATAATTAGATGATTCTTATTTCTATTAACTTTCCTTTACACTCCCTTTATCTTTCCTAGTACACTCGTTTACAGTCTGATTTGTGCACCATCCGAGTATTGAAGCATTAAAGCTCAACACGGACTCCTCTATGCTTTTTTTGTCAATAGTTTTTAGCAAGAGAATTTCTATCACGTGATCAATTTTCTTTCGGCTATTTGTTTAGAACTGATAAATATGTCCATAATAGCATTCTATTTAAGTTATTTGTTCTTTTTTGTTTACCACAATGATATTCTAGCAACGAAGTACAAAAGCGAAAACGACCTCTTCACACGTACCAAGCTTGTGTAATTTTTTTTTTTCCGTATATAGTCAAATATTAAACGTTAAATGAATGCAAGTCAAATAATCCAAAACCGTGATCTCTTTTTTTTTGTTTTTTTTTTTTTTTTCTATACTCAGATTTTCATAGCAACAAAGGAAAACTACAGCTGCAACCGGAGACCCCACCAAAGGCTACAAAGACGCCATAGCCAAAATAGAAAAACAGAAGACAGTAGGAACAGACACAAGAAAAATAGCCAAAAAAAGAAAATAACAACCACCGACCAGCCCTCTAAAACAGAGAAGGGGAGACAAGCACTTGAAAGAAGACCCAAGACTAAATGGGAGGAAACCATTCCTTGGTATAAGAAAAAACTGACTTAGGCCCAATATCAGAACACAGTGAACCAAACTGGTTTGAAAACCGAGACCATTTAGCTACATTATGAGACGCAAAATTGAGATCCTATTGATCCAGCTAAATTCTAAGTCTCGGAAACTAGCCTTGAGCAGAGAATAATTCAATGAATATTCTTCATGGATCAGGTGCAAGTCTCCACTGAGCTTGAGAGACTTTTAGCAGCAAGAAGACAATTACTCACTTATGATTGCAACAGCTTTCAACATCTGGATTGAATTAGACCCAAACGAATTGCCAAACCTCAACGATTAACAGTTTAGTAGCAAGGGCAGTTAGAGTTCCTAAGACATTTGTAACGTTTTTATAATTATTATCATTATGATGGTCCACATTTAAGATGGCTTTAATCTTAGGGTGATTAACATGGTAACCCCTCATAATCTATGGGTATTAATAGTGATCAGATTTTAATTCTTTTAATATAATAATAAATCCAAAAGGAGTTACAAATCCTTTGGTATTCATCCCGTTGACCGAAGGGGGTGATTTTTGGTAGTACAAATAGAGCAAAGGTCCCTAACCTAGCCACACAATAGAAATATAGTTTGTTGCTTGTGTATTTTCATCTAGAGGGCTTTCTAAAGATGGAGTAGGCTAGAAGATCAGAGGTAGAGAGTTTCATTTTTGTCTTGATCGCTATGGCCGGAGGTAAGATCCCTATGGCTTTCCTATTTCAATTTGCAGTACATGTAGTACCAGAGCTTTTTCTAGTCTATATTGATCGAATTATTGTTTTCTTTACACGGAAATTTTGTTTTGTAATATGTATGCCTTCGCTTTTCTTCTGTTGAATCCAGTTATATCATCAGGTGATATTTGCATTTATCTTACCATATATATTGAAGTGCTTTCATAGAATTGGAGATTATTGTTTATATCTGTCGGTTTTCATATAAATCAAGTCACATGTCTCGGTTTTCCAATTAAACTATTTCGTGTGTATAGATATTTTTATTAGGGCATATTTACGGATAGAATTGTCATTATGTGGGTATACCACGCTTGGATATATTGATTCTTTCTATGTATATTTGGTCAAATTATAAATTGATATATTGCTTTAAATTATCTTTATATAGAATGAACATTGGGCGTCTAATACTTTTTATTCAGATGAAATACAATTTATTCTTTACAAATGTACATATAATTGGTTCTTTCCATTTGGATGCCGTAAACGTAATCAGTAAGTATTTAGTGGCATATATATGTCAACACGTATTGGCAATTGAAGTATTATATTTGTAACTAAATAAATGCTTATATATACACACTGACATGCACGGTTAATAACTGATGTTTGCTGGAGGGAGCAATGCCCTTGCTGTTGTCGTACATGTTCACTGAGCCTTTAAAGTATATGTATAATTTACCGTATAATTTTATATCTATGTTTATGCGTTGGTTGTAATATCAATGCCATTAATTATTATGATATCACTGAATTAAGTTTTTTAATATACGCAGACATTAATTTCCATTTAGTTTTGGTACTCAAATTTTATGTAGAATTTGTGCATAATTAATGGCCATTGAAGTTAGTCTATGTATGGAGTTCACTGTATGTATAATTATGGCGATATATTAGTTGACACGTTTTATTTTGGAGTATACATATGTTATTCTGCCTTTTAGTGATGTTATGGAAACATGGCATTCAATTTTGATTGCTAAGCATGTTAAATGTCCATTGATGTCTACGGTTACGACAATTAAATTATTTTGATTGCTAAGCATGTTAAATGTCCATTGATGTTTACGGTTACCACAACTAAATAATGCCATCATAAAATAAATATTATTATAGCTTAAAAAGTAGCCATAGCATCTTAGGTTATAATAATATTTGGTAAAGTAACATAAGGAATTACTTTGGTGATTTGCATAATATCTATGAGTTGCAATTAAATTTACTAAAATACTTATTTGGCCCTATAGGCAAATAATCATTTTGGTAATTATTTAGTAGAAGATAGTAAATTTGGACATCTAAAATAAAATTTCCTTGGCCCATAGGTAAGGATATTTATATTTTGGTGTCTTTTATTTGCTAGTCTTATACTTTAAGTTTTACATAAATTCAATGTATCTTATTTACAACATCACATATACCCACATGAAGGTTTGAATTTACAAAATTGAATTTAACATTGGTTGACTCAATATTAAAGATTAGTTTCATAGCATTAATGTATGAATTTTTGCATGCAGTAATTTCTAATATTTTCAATGAATCTCGTGTTCCAATTATGTGTGGAGACAATTTTTTTGATTGGAAGGAGAAAATTCTCCCAACTTTGGGTTGTATGGACATTGGCTTAGTGCTCCATGAGGATGAACCTTCTGTCCCTACAGAATCAAGCACATCAAGTGAGAAAGCTTACTTTTAGTCATTGGAGCAGTCCAACCGTCTTAGTCTGATTATGAAAAATTACATAAGCAAAAGTATTAGGGGTCTAATCCTTCAATGTGACAAAGCTAAGGACTCCATAAAGGTTGTTGAAGAGCAATTTGTAAGTTTTGATAAGGGTACGGCAAGCATCCGTATGAAGAGACGCCCTGCAATGAAGCATAACAACTCTAAGACAGTGCACAAGCACATCATGGAGATGAAGGACATTGCTGCTCAACTTAAGACACTTAAGCTAGAGCTTTTTGAGTCATTCTTAAGTTCATCTAATTTTGCTTTCTCTCCCTATGGGGTATGGTCCATTTAAAATTCAAATGGACTGTTGATAAACTCCTAACTATGTGTGTTCAAGAGGAAGAGAGATTGAAGCATGAAAAGCTGGAAAGTGCTTATCTAGATACAAATGATAAGGAAAGTGACAAGAAACAAAAAGGCGATCCTAAAAGAAAGAAAAAGAAAATGTCAAACAGGAAGTAAGGCAACAAGGATGTGTGTTTCTTTTGCAAGAAAAAGGGACACATGAAGAGTGATTGCCATAAGTTTAAGAAATGACTCAACAAGAAAGGTACTCCTTTTGCTCTTGTGTGTCATGAATCACTTTTTATAGATGTTCCTAATAATAAATGATGGATTGATTCTGGTACTATAATTTACATGCTAATGTTATGTAGGGTCTAAATCTAAGGAAACTAGCAAATGAACAAGGCATCTACTCAGGAAATTGGATGTGGTCGAAGGTTGAAGGAGTTGGAACTTTTAGAATAATTGTAAAGGTTTTTTTTTTTTTTTTGAATCTTGAAAACACTATTTATGTTCCGTCATTTTCTAGAAATTTAGTTTTTGTTGCAAGACTAGTATCCTTGGGTTTAAGTTTGTATTTAAAAACTTAAATTTTTCTTTATAGACGTTCCTAATAATAAATGATGGATTGATTCTAGTACTATAATTTACATTCCTAATGTTATGTAGGGTTTTTTAAATCTAAGGAAACTAGAGGCAAATAAACAAGGCATCTACTTAGGAAATTGGATGCAGTCCAAGGTCGAAGGAGTAGGAACTTTTAGAATAATTGTAAAGTTTGGCCTTCTTTTTTTTTTTTTTTTTTTTTTGAATCTTGAAAACACTTTTTATGTTCCTCCTTTTGCTAGAAATTTAGTTTCTGTTGCAAAACCAATATCCTTAGGTTTTAAGTTTTATTTTAAAACTTAAATTTTTCTTTCTATAAGAATGGTGCTATTGTTGGCAATAGTGTTCTAGTTAATGGTTTATTACTTGATTTGGATCCCACATTTGAATACATCTTTTGACGATGCATAATAATAACATTGGCACTAAGCATTGCATTAAAAATGAACAATTCTCTAAACGGTGACATAGGAGATTGAGACACATCTTCATAGAGAGAATTTAAAGGTTAGTATATGAAGGAGTCTTACAAACTCTTGATTTTACTGATTTTGGTACTTGTATAGATTGCATTAAGAGAAAGCATACTAACAAAAATTCTAAGGATGACAAGAGGAGTTTTGAGATTCTTGAGATCATACACATAGATATTAGTAGACCCTATCCTTTTTGTCTCAATGGTCAATAATAACTTGTTACATTTAAAGATGACCATTCAATATATATGTATCTTTATCTTATAAATCATAAATATGAGGTATTAGATGCCTTTAAGATTTATTAAACTGAGGAAGAAAAACAAAAGGAACAAAACATTAAAATTGTTCGATTAGACAAAGGTAGAGAATATTATACAAGGTTTACTAAAAAAGGTCAAATACTAGGTTCATTTGCTAATTATCCAAGACGAAGGCATTATTGCACGTTACACAATGCCAGATACACCTCAACAAAATAGTGCAACTGAAAGGAGAAATAGAACCTTAATGGAGATGGTAAGGAGTATGATAAGCAATTCAAATCTTCTCTTCAAATTTTGGAGTAAAGCATCAAAGACTGTATATTTTAAATAGGGTTTCATCTAAGGCGGTTCTTAAAACACCTTTTGGACTTTGGAACCATTGGAAACCAAGTTTAAAACATTTATACATTTTGGGTTGTCTAATTGAAGTGAGCATTTATAATCCTCAATTAAAGAAGTTGCACCTAAGAACAGTCAGTGGTAATTTTATAGGCTATCCAGTGAACTCCAATGGATATAGATTTTACTGTCCTTCTTACTCCATGAAAATTGTTAAAGGTAGAAATGCAAAATTTCTAGAGGATCATGAAATGAGTGGGAGTGAATTTCTTGGAAACATTGAGCTTCACAAAGAACAGGAAATCATTTAATTGCCTCCACAAGAAGGTATAATGATTTCTTATTGAAGATATTTCATAAAGTAATGGGGAGGAATCGATTCAAGAACAAACACTCATTAAAGAGTATATGGAACCTACAACTCAGATTCCACCCATTGAGAATGAGGTAATAGATTTAAGAAGATCCTTAAGAATAAGGAAATCTGCAATTCCTAGTGATTATGGAGTATACCTTCAAGAGTCTAATATTGGACTTGATAATGATCAAGCTCATTTTCATAAGCTATGAATGGACTGAACTCAATGTTTTGGTTTGATGCCAAGAAGGAAAAAATGGAATCTATGGCTAACAATCAAGTTTGGAATCTCGTTCAATTGCTGGATGGTCAAATAGCTATAGGCTATAAATGGGTTTACAAAACCAAAAGAAATGCATCTTGTAATGTAGAACGATATAAGGCCAGATTTGTAGCCAAAGGTTTTACTAAAAAAGAAGGCACTGATGATCATGAAACATTTTCTTCAGTTTCCAAAAGGAATTCATGTAGAATTATCATAGCTTTAGTAGCTTATTTTGATTTAGAGCTGCATTAAACATGTGAAAACAACATTTTTTAATAGGGATCTTAAAGAAGCATGTATGATTCTGAAGTATTTAGTGATGCTGAGAGTATTCTCATAGGATGAAGGATTGTGCTCCTACTATCACACCCATTGTAAAAGGAGATAAATTCAATCAAGGTCAATGTCTATAAAATGACTTGGAACGAGATCAAATGAAATCAATTCCTTATGCTTTCGTCGTGGGCAATCTAATGTATGCACAAGTCTACACAACAACTGATATTGTATATGCAGTCAGTGTATTGGGCCGATTTCAAAGTAATTTGGGAATTGAACCTTGAAAGGCTGCAAAAAGGGTAATGAGATATTTTGCAAGGAATGAAGGACTAAAAACTTACGTACAGGCATACTGGTCAACTCAAAATGATTAAATATATATATTCGGATTTTGCCGGTTGTTCAGACACGTAGAAATCTACTTCAAGATATATGTTTCTTCTTGATGAAGGTGTTGTCTCATGGAGAACCACTAAGCAAACAATAATTGCTTCATCTGCAACGGAGGCAAAATTCATTGGTTGCTATGAAGCTACTACACAGGCATTATGGTTAAATAATTTTATCACAGATTTGAAGGTCGTTGATTTTAAAGCAAGGACCTTAAAAATCAACTGTGATAATTTGGCTGCATTTTTCTTTTCCAAGAATAATAAAAATG
>CAMOHE010042909.1:0-54359 GCA_946598075.1 Artocarpus hirsutus | reverse complement strand
GGACTCGGGGCTTGATGTCCCCTCACCGGAATACCCTCGGAATGTTTGGAGGGTGGCCAAGCACGCCCATTTGGGTTTCGATAAGTTGAGAAATACTTTATGTAATGTGGATACCTAGGAATAATGATGAATGTGAATATTGTATATATGTATATGTATGAAACTTGGTAATGAATAACTATGGTATCCATGGAATATCATCATAATAAATCTCATAATCTGGTATATGATGAAAGCTAACTAACCATGCAGGTTTAATGTGGTAAGAATAAAACCTTAAGGTGAGTAATGGTTTTCCCTACTGAGCATGTTGTCGCTCATCCCTGTTATATTCATCTTTTCAGGATTCAATAAGTGTGAGGTGGCTACAAGAAAAATAGTTGGAGAAGCTATGTAGCTATATTACGTTGTGATTACTTTGAATGCAACAAATGATCTTCATGATAATGTAAGCATCGATTGTTATTTTCTGTGACTGTATTAAGATTTGTTGAGGGTTGAAATGATGATGATGACAGTTGTATATTATTAAAATCTAAGGTGCTACATTAAACTGTGGTTTATTTATTTGTTTATGTCTTTATTTTAATTTAAGAGTTTTTATTTAAGTCCCGGGCAAATTACTTTGACGATTTGTATTTATTTTCTAATCTTTATTTTATTTAATAAAAACTGTTAACCCCCACTTAGGGGCGTTACATATTAGCACAAATCCAGCCCGTTTATTTTCTTGTTATTCGTGTCATCCTATTTATGACCTAATTAATAAACATACGGTCCAAACCCGTTTATTTTGTGTCATTTTCGTATCGTGTTATCGTGTCGTGTCTGAAATTCTCGCCCCTAACATAAACACATCTTAAATTATATAAAATAATTTTATATGAATAAAAAGAAAAGAGAAATGAGAGAGGGGATATAATATGTTATATAAAGGAAAAAAGAATAAGAAAACAAAATAAAACAAAAGAGGATGAAAAAAAGAAAATTATTGAATGAAAAACAAAGGAAAGAGAGTGAGGAAATGACACTTATTATCAT
This sequence comes from Artocarpus hirsutus, assembly GCA_946598075.1. Classification (NCBI taxonomy): domain Eukaryota; kingdom Viridiplantae; phylum Streptophyta; class Magnoliopsida; order Rosales; family Moraceae; genus Artocarpus; species Artocarpus hirsutus. The sequence continues at coordinate 53,318 of CAMOHE010042909.1, read as the reverse complement.
ACAGTGGAGATAATACCAAAACATACATTATCACTTTTATATAGTTAACAAAAAATATATTATTAGATAGAAAATTAATTGGAGGTACTATGAAAAATATATAGTAGTCCAGGTGGTTGCAATGAAAATATTTTAGAATATATGTATATATTTAAGATTTTTTTCAATAGGGGCAAGAAAAAAATAAAAGAAAGCCAAAAACAAAAGAGAGAGTGCCACATAGAAAATAGAGAGGAAAGATAAAGAAGTATCATTGGCACTTTTAAATAACAACTAGTGGAAAATACGCTGGCGCATGTTCTACTTGTTTTATTTTTTGGAATATAAATGCAATTATTTATAATAGACATATAGACATATCTTAAGATACATATAAGTTTAGAAAATAAAAAGTGGAAAGAAAGAGAGATATTATGTTATATAAAGAAAAAAAGAAACAAAATAAAGAAAAACAAATAAGGGTTTTTAGGAGATTATTTCAAACTAAAGGTTTGAATCATTTTTTATTTAAAAGTATTGTAACATGTGAAAGTTTTATAATGCGTTTTGTCATATATTGTAGTTGCTGAAACTTTACTTTGTGGACTGTTCAAACAAGAAAGTTCGAATCGACGTGTCAAATAGAGGGAAAGAAAAATAAAAGGAGGAAAGAAAGAATAATAAATGAATAAAAGAGAGAAAAAAAAGTAACTTGTCATACATTGGAGAAAGTTCCGAAACTTACAATCTTACGGAAATAGATAATAGACCAAGATAAAGAAGAAAGATAGAGATTACCACTTGGAACTACCATGAAGCTTTTTGACAAATAATTTTCAGAACTTCATGTTTTTTTGATTGGCTAATAAACATCTCATCAATGTTAAATTGAAAAGCCAAAATGTTAGTCCATTTGAAAACATCACTGTACTCCAATTCATTCCACTTTAAATGGGTCTTAGTATAGTATTTTTTTTCTGCAAAATTTTTATTGTTGTGCATTATTATTTTTAGTCTATATTAACAATCCAAACAGGCTACATAATGGCCATCTCGTCAAGACTTAAAAGAACCAATACAGAGGGTCCATTTAGTAATTCTGTCAGCACAACTAGGAAAATGTTTCTCAGCCTCTTTATACTGCCCACCAGAGACAAAAATAACTACAAGAAACAAAGCCTTTAGCGATGACTAATCGTCGCTAAAAATCAACTTGATAGCTACGACATGTCGTTGTAAAAGAGGACGATAACGACTACTTAAAAAAATTAATAAATAGGCCTATTTTTATGTTATCGTTAAAAGTCTAGACTGAATACTTGGCAGTAAAACTTATCTATTGCCATCAGAAACATACTTTTAAAGATGACATATGTTGCTACTAAAAGTTTGGCAGCAAAGATTGGGTTTGGGGTAGTTGAAAATGCCATGGTACCCAAGAAGTCTTTTGGTGATGACATAAGAGTTTAGACAGCAAGGGTCCTAGTTTGGTATCTAGAGTTGCCAGCTAGATTATTTAGCTACTTCAAGTGTTTTCGCTAAAAAGTTTTCAATAAAAATCATTAAAATGGAGCTACTCCCACTGTTCTCTCTCTTCTTTACTCTCTCTAGCCTGCTAACTCTCTCTCTCTATCTCTCTATCTCTCTACCATAACTCTCTCTATCGCTTCCTTTGCTATCGGTCGCCATCGGCTGCCACCCCCTCTCCCTTATCCTCCCTCATTCCCCTTTTTTCTTAGCTTTCTCTCTCTCTTATCCCTAACTCTCGCTCGCTTTCTTTATTTTTCTAGGCTGCTGTTTGCTGCCAACCGCCTCCCCCCCCCATCATGTAATCACCCTTGTTTTGTGGTGATTATAACTTGAGTTTTTTTTTTTTTTTTTTGTATTTGTTTTGAAATGTGGCTTGATTAGTTAATTTGATAGGTAGTTGTTAATGTAATTAGTTATTAATTTGAAATTGTTGATTGTAATTAGTTTTGATAAATTTGGATTATGTTGTTTTTTTGTTTGGTTTTTAGTTTTAGATGTGGTTAATTAGATAGGTTTTGAAATTTGTTTAATAGGTAATTTGTACATGTAAATTAGTTTTTTATTTAATAAATTTTAAATTTGATTAGTTTTGATGTTAGTTTTGATTATATGTGATTATATTTTGATATTTTTTTTGTAATATGTTACGTTGAACATGTTAAATTTGGTTGTTTTAAATTTGTTCTTTGTAACGTTGAATATGTTAATTTTGGTTGATATAATATGTAGTGGTCATAGATGTTATAATAGATGTTATAATATGCAGTGGTTGATATAGTAGTTTTAATTAAATGTGATAATAGATGTTAGTATATGGTATAGGATTGTATAATTTATAATACTTATAATAAATCAAGTAATTAAAATAATAATTAATAATATCAAGATTATTTACTAAAAAAAGTTAGCTAAAATTACTTAATTGCTATATAATAAATAAAATAATTAATAAAATTTACTTAGAATAACAAAATAAAAATGAGTAATTAAACAATAATTAAGTTTTTTCCAGGGAATATTAGAAATTAATTTGATAATTAATAAAACCTATATATTTAATAGGTAATTATTAGTTATTTAGACTTATATTATTTTTATTTACTATTAGACCATCTAGTGTGTTATTTTGTTTTATGTTATTTGACTTTATGAAGTGTATGTTTTATTTTACCTTATTTATAGGATTTTTATTAATTATTATTTCATTCAAGTTATTTTAATTAAATTGCAATTAATATTTATTAACATTAAAAATAAATAAAAATATTTTAATACAAATTTAAATTCAAATCAAATATTTTGGGGCAAATAAAAATAATTTTAAATTTATTTATTTAATTGCAATGATTTAATAATTTTCTATTAAAAAAGGATTTCATTGCTAATTACTGGTATAAATTATTGTCGTCACTAAAATATGATCAAACTATGACAATTTAAAAAAAAATTAAATTTTTAGTCGCCGTCATAACTTTTATTGAGGTTATATTGCAATTGTTTGTTGCCTCTAGTGGTAGCGAGACAACGGTGATAAATTTTTTAACAACGAATTATTAACAACTAGAGTTTAACAACGGCATGCTTTTTAACGACAATGCAATGCCAAGCCATGTTTTAAGTCATCGTTAAAGGCCGCAGTTGCTGTAGTGCATGTTGGGACCCACCAGTGGGATCCATATGGGCCCTACCATTTGTCTCTTGTGGTGCAAAACCTACTATTATAAGTCTTTAGGAATCTAACATTTATTCAAAAAAAGGACTCGTATTCAATCCTATAAAAATAAAACTCTATTATTTATAAAATAATAATTCTTAATTAAAAAATATGCTATATACTATACTGGAGTTTACATTTATGTCAATGAGGTGTTTTATGACTTATCACCTGTTTAGACGAGGGCTCATTTAGTATCAAATATTAATAATTTCTGCACGGAAAATGGCCTTGTATACTCCCGAGAGAAAGCACACTAATTTGTGGCCATCAAAAACTTAGTTGATTTGACTAATATGACTTTGATTTTAAGTGATACAGTCGTGTGAGAAGACCCTTTAATTTGTGGCAGTCAAAAACTAAGTAGATCGTATTGATATGACTTTGATTTTAAGTGATGCAGTTTTTTAGTAAAATGATTTTCAAATCAATTGTGAGAGGATTTATTTTTTACTCCATGAAATTATAATTCAGTTATTAACAAAATATTAAAATCTAATCTAAAAAAATACTATATTAAATTAAGGCATATGATTTTATAAGCAAGAAGGTTACACCATAAAATTAAAATGATTTTTTATTTAGAAGGCACAAAAAAACAAGCCGCTTTACTTAAAAAAGATAATAATAATAACATAGCGATGTATATATAAAGGGTGGTTCCGAGCTTTCATGCAATACAATTCAACGACATAAAATAGCACATTATAATATTGAAGTCAAAGCTTGCTTCTTCTACATCTCTTTGCTCCTCGGCTTCTATTATTACTTCTTTCTCTCAGAAATTAAACTACCATCCACATTCAAGAGGTACCCATAATACCGTTAACTTTATTTCTTTATTTCCTCTTCTGTTTCTCTCTCTCTCTCTCTTTTTAATCAGAGAGTCTTGTAAATAACTAACTAATTATACAAACTATATACGTACGTATATATAGATGGGTTAATCACATTTTTAGTTTTTGAATTATGGGTCAACTTTTATTTAGTCATTGACTTTTAAAATGCTTCATCACGAACACTTTTGATCGATCAAATTGTTGCAAATTAGTCTTATTATCTATTCTATATATTGTTAAGTTCTTGATGAAAGAAAAAAAGACATAACAGTCCCACATGTGGTTTGTTGAGAATTAATTTTGCAATTTATATGTCAGGGATAGAACTGGTAAGAAAGAAGCTGCTAGTCCGTTGAGATTTTAATAATTGAATGGGTAAAATAACTTTGGGATGAATTAGTGGATCTGGTACTCGTTTTAAGACATCTTAAAAGTCATGTAGCAAAATGAAAATTTACCTATTATTTTGGGAACTTAAAATGAATTTAACCCTATACACACACAAACACATTTTCCATACATATATAGCTATCCTAGATAACGTGTAAGTTACTAAAAATAAATTTAACCTACGCACACACTTTCCAAACGTGATGGAAGCTATGAAGTACACTCAACCATCATATAATTGTTAGAGAAAATTACATATTATGCCGTACTTTTAAATGTTGTCTTTATTTCTGTCATATTTAGAAAAGTTTATGCCATACTGTCATTCATATTACATGTTAAGTTGTGTCATAGATAAACATATACGGCATTTATAAAAAGTAAATCTTAAAAGATTTTATTTATGAAAATTCTTCTAATTGTTAATTACTTTCATTAATCCTTAAATAGGCCTCTCACCTTCTTGCCTACCAGCAGTATACTGTATAGAAGAGGAAGGATTTTCTCTCCTTTTCAAGCATGGCTTCCGTTGAACCGTCTCAAACAAACACCGTTCGACGATCTGGCAACTACACTCCTACAATTTGGCCCTCTGACTACATTGAGTCACTTAGAAGCAACTATGTGGTAAAACTACTTTTCGTTTTTATACATGCAATGGTGGAATAAAATAAAAAATAAAAAATTAGCGAGAAAAAACTAAAATTGCTTTTTTTTATTTTTATTTTAATTTTCCTAGTTCACATTTTCCTTCTCATCCAAAGCGATTAAAACCTATGATTCGGTTAGATTGACTTCTTAAATTTTGGTCTCCAAAGCTTTGACAATCTCAATGGTATATATGTTCATTGAGTTAGATGTGTTTTAATCCTACTAGTATATACTATTATTTTAACTATTAGATTAACTTTTTAACAATCTAACATGCAAGTATCTACTAAAAAAAATTACAACAGGCGATGCAAAAATACTTCCAGCTATTGATTAGACCGTTGAAAAATTAATCTAGTAGTCAAATGATAGTACCTACTGGTAGATCATAAAATTCCTATCCTATCATAAGTTTTGCATACAAAAATTATATAATCTGAAATTTGAATCAGCTTCGGCTTGGAATGGGCTTATCTAAGCTTTAAGACATAATAGATTGGGTCACAAAACAAGTTTATAATCCAACAATAATTAACAGTGTTAAATAACTAGTAAATCAATGATATGGTTTATTTTGGTAATTTACAATACTATTAACATTAATCATACATATGGACCCTAATATTGAAGGGAGAAGTTAACACGAGAAGAATCCATGAGCTGAAGGGAGAGGTAATGATGATGCTTGAGAAGGAGGAAGATCCTTTAGCCCAACTTGAGCACATTGATACATTGCAGAGACTTGGACTTTCTTACCACTTTGAGGATAAAATAGACAATATATTGAAGGGATTTTATGGTAAAAAATCATGCAGTGTCAACAATAATACATGGAAGATCAACAATTTATATGCCACTTCTCTTGAGTTTAGACTCCTACGTCAACATGAGTACATGATACCTTCAGGTGCACACATTATTTAAATTTTGAATTTTATATGGCAACTTTTTTGTAAAGTTTCAGCTTAAAATAAAGAAGAAACTTACAGTCACTCCCTTACTAATTAGTAAAATATCATCTGTTACATGTTTTGGTAAAGTGTCCTCAGTGATTTTTTTTTTGGCTCTATTGTTGTCGCAATTCAATTAAGAAAAAAAGTATACATATACTTGGACGCAGAGGTGGAATTACATACAATCAAGGGTAGGCGCCGCTAATTTTTTTCTTATAATTTTGTATGTTGAATATGATGAAATTTTGTAGTTTACCTCTTTTGACATTCAAAATTTCTATGCTTGTCATGTCTTATAACATGTAGAATCTTTCACTTGACTTGTATGTATAATGTGAAATCTCAGAAAATTTTTAATATATGCCCTTGTTCCTTTTGACTTATATTTTGAGCTCCGTCTCTAAGTTTTCTGACTAATCAATTAAACTACTAATCTGCAATTTTGAGCAGATGTTTTCACTACTTTCAAGGATGAAACAACAAGAAATTTCAAACCATACATGTGTGAGGATATTGTCGGATTGCTGTCTTTATATGAAGCCTCATTCCACTTAATGAAAGGTGAAACTATTTTAGAGGAAGCAAGAGGCTTTGCTGTGAAACATCTTGAAAAATTCATGGAGAACAACAAAGATCAAAACGACAATATTCTTTGCATATTAGTGAGTCATGCATTGGAGCTTCCATTGCATTGGAGAATGATAAGATTGGAGACAAGGTGGTACATTGACGTGTACGGAAAGAGACAAGATATGAGTTCTACTTGGCTTGAGCTGGCCAAACTTGATTTCAACGTGGTACAGTCAACTCATTTGGAAGATCTGAAACATACCTCAAGGTATTAGAACAGAGTCTGGTCCAGTCCATGCTCGAATCTCCTTTTAAAGGAGATTCGAGCTATCTCTTGCTAAAAACATGTGATCAAACACAACATATGTCACTTGGGCCAGACTATGATCAATTTTAGAGGCCTATCCATAAATATCTATAAAATGGTCAAAAAATAATTCTAACAACTATTTTTTTAAAAATTTTGTCCCTCAAATTTTGTAAACTATGTATTTTATAAAAATTTTTACAAACAAATCCTTATTCTAATAATATGATACCAAACATTGAATTGAATTAAACAAAAATTTAATCCTATCTATTCTTATACGGTCCGATTCAATCTTCTATGACTATCTTACTTAACATTGTCTTATTTTGCACACTTAAGGAGCCCTTTTAGAATTTATTTAGTCTCACATAAATTTGATATATTCCTTGCAATTTGATATATTCCTTGCACTGGCATGTATAAAGGTGGTGGAGTGGAACCAGATTGGGAGAAAAATGTAGCTTTGCTAGAGACAGGCTGGTTGAAAATTACTTATGGTCAGTGGGAGTGATGTGTGAACCACACTACGGATATTTTAGGAGAACGCTCACAAAACTAGGGGCTTTACTAGCCGTTCTTGATGATGTTTACGATGTTTATGGTACACAAGAGGAACTTGAGCTCTTTGGAAACGCTGTTGAGAGGTAATTTCGGTAAAAAAATTTATATGATTATTTCTTCTATAAATAATAAAGCAGTCCAATCACTAGGTGCAATGTTTGTATTTGTCCCCTTTTTTTTTTTGGTTTGCATGAATGCATTCTAAATTTTTCGTCGTTTGTAAGTCGGATTTGGAACTATATTTTTTGTATTGGGGCCCTAAATTTAAAAATCTATAAATATTAGTTAATGGACGGCAATGAGGATCTCAAATGTCAAAACTAAATAGTTCGGTGTCCAACTTCCCAACTGATATTTGGAGAATATTTAAGATCACGAGGGAATTTGTCCATTAATTGGCTTATGTTTTAGAGTGGACTACAATTGCCCTTGCCAAAGATTGTTAAAGATTAAGGTCCCAAATGCAAAAATTAAAAGTTTAGGTCCAGTTTTTTAACCAACAAAAAAGGATTACATTTGTACAAATTGCTCCAGTAAAAGATCCAAGCCATAATCTATTTATTTATTTTTATTTGTTTTTGTTATACTAGGTGGGATACAAATGCGATGGAAAATCTGCCAGATTACATGAAAATATTGTTTCTTGCTCTTAACAACCTTGTTCATGAGATATCGTTTGACATCTTAAAAGAACGAGGTCACCTCATCATCAAGTGCCTAAAGAAAATGGTAGCAATCCTGCTCCAACTTTATTGAATGTGATCTTTAACTTCTATAACTGTTTAATTTGAGGTAGGGTTAGGATTAGGGTTTAATTTGGGCTGATTAAATTTGTGTAAAATTGAAAAACTTTATAACTAAAACTTTTAAAAAAGTTTAAAAATGTTATTTATTAAATAGCTAATTAATTATTTTATTTACTTTTTTAGTTATAAAAATTTGTTATATCTTACAAAATCTCTTTTAATTTTAAAAAATTACTTATGAATTTAATAAAGTGTCACATAGCATCCCAAAAATGATCACTCTTAAAATTTGAGCCAAAACACACCCTTTTACATCATATGAAGTCCAATAACAACTTTAAAACGAGCTTTATGTGACGCGTGTGAGCACGGGACCAAATTTTACTAGTCGGTGTTACTTTGAAGACATTTTGCATTTTTTGGTTGAAGTTAAGGTGGTGATTGCTGAAATAAAAAATTCACAAAATAACTTTCATGCTCGTGAAAGTTCAAAGCTCAAAATCACCAAAAGAATTATCATGTAGCGGAATTAAGAAGAAAGCATTTTACTGGACTAGCGGAATTAAGAAGAAAGCATTTTACTGGCCTAACCTGAACGAAAGATTCAAAAACTGACCTTAAAAAACCGAGAAAACCCAAAAAGAGATAAAACACTTAAGCTTATATTCAACATCAATATTCTAGTCTCCTCCTTATAATTAGCTTATAAGGGTGTTTATAACAAGACCATAACAAACAATCATTAGAATAAACGACAAATTAAACAAATAACGATAAACTAATAACAAAATAAAACTAAAATGTAAAAACCACTGTTATAATGATAATCTTCTTACATCAAATTATAACTTTTTCAAATATACATTCTTATAATAAACAATTTGTACATGTTTATTGTCATATCTAACTCATTGCTCAATAAATATCTTATTTAGTGGGCAGATCTATGTAAATGTTATATGGTGGAGGCAAAGTGGTATTACAGTGGATACAAACCTACTTTGCAAGAGTATATGGAGAATGGATGGGGTTCAATTGGAGTACCAGGGATTCTAGTGCATGCTTATTTTCTTCTTATCAATCCGATAACTGAAGAGGCAATGGAATGCTTGATGGAGTATCCCAACATAATACGTCATTCGTCAACCATTGTACGACTTCTAGATGACTTGGGAACATCATCGGTAAGCAAACTTTGCTACTCTTTTATTTTCTTGCAAACAAAAAAGGTAAAAAAAAAAAAGGAGAAGAAGAAGAAAAGTTGAAGTCCTTCCACGCTAGGAATAACTAGAGGTTTTGTATATTTCTAAGCGTTAGATTTCATAAGAAGCATATCCGGTAAAAAAAAAAAAAAAAGAAAGTAAACTTGGCGAAACATGATTGTTTAACACTATAAAACAGCGCAATATTCATAAGGTAATTCTTTGTAACTTGCCAATTCGCTAAAAAGTTGTTATTGTGGTTAGTTACTTTTAGTTTAAAGATTAATATTTGGATATTTGTCAAAAAAATTAATTTATAGATGGGGAATAAATTGTTGCAATTTTTCTTATCAGTTCTAAATTGTCAGTTTTCATAATCAAGTTATGTTGAATTTGTATTTTTGTCCTTTCATCATATGATTCTGATACAATTTGCTGGTCTAAAAATGTATAGTATTGATAACAGGGTATTTATTATGTACTTTACCGTAAAATTCTCCACCTCAATTTGTTGGAATATCCAAATCAAATCTTGATCAAATAAATTTTTTTTTACTTTGCATGTATTATAATCTAGCTTTAAAGCTAGTTTACTAATTTCGTTTCTTTCTTATTATAGGTTGAATTACAGAGAGGCGACGTTGCTAAGTCGATTCAATGTTACATGCATGAAACTGGTGCACCTGAGGATGAAGCTCGCCGACATATATGGTTGCTAATCGATGAAATATGGAAGCAGATGAATGAAGAACCAGTTTCAAAGTCTCCCTTCTCTATCACATTCATTAAAGCTTGCGTGAACATGGCTGGAGTGGCGGTATCCATGTACCATCATGGAGACGATGGGTTTGGTGTTGATCAACACAAAGAAACAAAGGACAAAATCCTATCGTTGTTTGTAAATCCTATTCCTCTTGGAACTGAAAATCAAGATGATTGATGCTATCTGCCAACGTCCACAATATATAAATTTACATACATATATATATATATATATATATGTACGTGTGTGTGTGTGTAGTGTGAGTTTGTGTGTGTGTGTGTGGTGTGTTATGCTAGCTCGATGAAACCAGGAAGTGATCTGTTACTTTTTGTTTGGTATTTGGCTGTGTTGTATTGATATTTTCCTAAATGAAGTGTTTTGAAGAAAATGAATAAATAAGGTTAAAATATTTGTGTGTTTTATAATGTGTTTGGCATTTTTAGTTTCAATCAAAACTTTTGCTTCCTATAATGTAAAGATGTTATATGCTATGGTGTCAATAAAAAGTGAGCCATTGTAGGGGTGGAAAAAAAAAACCTGATAACCTGATGAACCCAATAAACCTACCTAACTCAACCTGAAATAACACAAACCCAACGAACCCGACGAGTACTTCAACCTAACCCAACCCGAGATTTCATTGGATGGGCTTAGGTTGAGATTTTTTTAACCTAACGTAACCCAAACCCACCCAATCTATTTTTTATATGTAAAGTTATTTATATTTTACATTTATAATTTTACAACTACCAATAAAAAACATATTTATGTTGTGGAACTTTATCTTTATATTGGTTTTACTTTTTGGGATAATTTTTTTAGTGGACTTATTGGGATAATTTTAGCTTGTAAATTTTAGCTTTTTGATTCATTTTGGTTAAATTATTAGTATTGATTTTTTTTTCTTTTTATATTACTCAATCCAATTAACTCACCTAACCTTTAATTGGGTAGGTTGAATTAAAACTTTTCGTTGATTAGATAGATTGAATTTCAACCCACTAAAAACTTTGATTGGATGAGTAGAAATTTTTATAAAAGCCACCCAACATTCACCCTTAAGCGACAATATAAAGTTTTCATACTATAATGTTTGAACCAAAAGTTTTGGTTCAAACCATACTTAATACACTTTGTTTAATTTGTTGATTATTATTTTAAATATTTGAAATTAGGGTACATATCTCTGATGCATAGTGGGTAATAATACTAATTTGTTACTTCTTTGCACGGGTTTCCTTTCTGGCTTGGTAGATAATTACTCATTTCTTAATTTGGGTTTAGTTATATTTGAATTATAAATTTCAATGACGACTTAGCTATCGAGGCTTTGCAAGGCCAAAAAAAAAAAACAAAAAAGAAAAAACCACAAGCGCGCGCACACATGAATCGAGTCTGTTACTATAAATAGGCTGTCTTGTTTTTAGCACACATAAAGCTTCTTCCACTTCTTGTTTTTTTCTCGGTTTGTTTGTTGTTTTTTTCAAAAATATTCAAACAAAATAAGCACATGAAACATGTTTTGTTTGAGAAGTAAGTTCTAACTTGTTATAGTGTAAAACTCTCATATGCTTCAATAATTTATTGTATTATAAAACTCTCACATGTTACAATGTTTAAATTCTAACTTTAAGTTCTAACTTACTTTTCTAAACTAAGTGACATTCCTTCTGAAACAAAATGGAACAGTGATCCTTTTCACGTCTTTGCCCTTGTTTGTATCAAAAGAAAGGTGTTAGGGAAGGACCTAGAAAATGCACTTGAACACTCAAATCAGGAAAACATAAAAATATTGAACTTTGAATGTGTGTAATGGATGAAACGTGAATCCATGTCCCCATATTTATTGGGGGAGGGGGCTGAATAGAGGGTTATTTTTTTGGATCACTTTAATTGATCTATTTCATCAATCAGTTATGCTTGGGAATATCCAAGCATAGCAATTGATAAGAAATTTCCTAAAACATATCATCATTTTGCCACATCAACTAAAATACATGTCATATTATTTGTTCGTAAAACATTTTTAGACAAAAAAATAACGAAAACGTGGTATGGAGATCGATTGTATATAACTAAAATTTTCACAAAACCTTTAAACGTAATGCTATAGATTATATTAATTTGACGGTAAATAAAAATATACATATATTATTTATCCGGTCGATGTGAATATTAAGTCAAAAACTTCAATAGACAAAGAATTTTATGACATCAAACTCTTCCTTGCCTAGTCCTTATCATGGATTAAACGACTGTATGTGCATAAAAGGAAAATAGCTTTTCTATACCAATCTTCTAATTTATCTCTCACTAGTCTCAACATAAGTAAAGCTAGATTGGGAATTCGAGGAACTTTTCTTCTATTTCTTTCTCCCTAAAAATTTGGCCACCCCTATGGTACACAACCAATTTTTTTAAGAAGGGCAACCCTTAAACTATAAAGTAGCCTCTCATTTGTAGAGTGAGATACCCAATTGATTCTGAAAACTCCCTTTATGTTTTAAGTTTAAATATCACATATTAAAACAAAATAATCTTTCCCTTTTTTGAACTGATATTGGGGCCACCCACATTTCCCTCTATGTATAGTGCAAATTCCAAGAAGGTAAGAAGAGGATATTATTTGTTACCTAATTCTGTTGGTCTCTAAAATTCAATTACCCAATTTGTAAAAACCTCATCAATTAAAATTAGAAACATTTGACTATTCAAAAACTAGAAATTTAAAAAACAAGCTAATACTGCACAAGAAACCCTTCCTGACTAGGCGTGCACCACACAGGGTAGGTGGGACCCTCACTGTGTCATCAAAAATTAATTATTGATGTAATATTTATGAGCTAATTCATAATAAATTTATATTGGGTTATTAATTTAGAATGTTATAATTCTAAATTAATTATTAAAACGCAATAACTTCACTTGTCTACATAGTATTTGGAAGGATGGTGGGGGAATAATGGACCTATAATTTGAAGTTTCAATAAAATCGATATATTAATTAAACTCTTCAGTTAATATGTATCTATTTTATTTATTAGATATATATGGTTACTCATAAATAGAGTTATCCATTTGATATAGCCATTGCATATAAATTGATCCTCTATAAATAATTCATGATTAGAGATAGGTAGAAAATTGTTAACATCTCTAATTACTTCTTTATCTTTGCGTGTCATTAATTCTCTACTGAATACATTTATGAGCTTAATCACGAATTTGAGTGCTTTTGTTATTCATGTCCTAAATTAATATTTAAGAAAATTATTTATCTACTACTTAATAAAGAAAAAGAAATAGATTTCATCTTGTAATATTAACATTCCCGACTATTTACTTCTTTTGCCTCCAAAATACAAGGAACAATAGCTATTTTGGATCCATGAAAAGCAAATTAAAAGACATAATTTGATAAATAGGAGTCTGCTTATAATTCAAGATTGAGATCATTTTATATATGACCATCGATCAATGTGATTAAAATTTGCTATATTTAATAGAAAGTATTCAGCTATTCATATCACATTATATCTCAGTCCTACATAATTATATTATGTACAGTGCACTCATTTACTGACTCACTATATTAATAGCTTGGATAAGATCTTCCATTTTTAATGGAAATTATCTACACTAGTAATGCTAAATATTTCATACTCTATTTGAATAATTAATTATATAATTAACTATTTTAATTATCATCTTTAAATATTATCCTCTTGTATATAACACTTGCATATAATATACAATATTTAAGGTCACATAGATTGTTATAAAATTTTAGTGATATTCATAAAGTATTCAAAATATATACGCATAAATATAATGAAAAATTTAATTTATTTATTCATAAATTATGTTCAATACAAAACATCATATCCTTTAAAAGTGTCTATCTCATCATAGATAACATCATTTAAAATATAGTGTTGGTTAAAATAGAGCTGATTCTCACCTTTTCTATTGGAGCATTCCTATTCAGCTCCATGGAATTAAAACGCTGCTACTCATAAAATAGTAGGTCTTAGCCTAAAATTACACTATAAACTAGACTAGGTTCCATTGATTTGTGATTAGTGGCGTTTTAACACCCCCATGTGAATGAAAAGAATTCTTCTTTCTATTAACCATTGAGTCCAACTTACCCTTTATATATCAACACTATTTCAGCCACAACCTAATATTAATGGCCAAATTCGTAATAAGTCCCTCCGACTACCCAAGCCTAGCGTCTTTGCCTTAGGACATCGACGGACCTACTTCGTGGACCTAAGCCATGCTTAGGGAATTATCATAAGTCGTGGTTTGGTAGGCAATGAGTAGTGAAATGGGCCTATTTGTTTTGGTTTAATTTGATTCTGAGCCTCGCTAGGGGGGATTTCATAATTAATTGAACTAAAATAAATAGATGATAAAAGAAAATAACCTAAAAGCCTTCCTTTTTCCCTTTAGAATAGCCCAAAAACTCTATTTTTGCTTTAACATAGCTGAAGGAATCAAAGCCCAAGTTTAGAGATCATTTCTGTAACAAAAATGCTCAAAAAAGCAGCAACAAAGCACCAAGCAAATCTCCAAAGCGGCCAACATGCCTCCAAAAGGCCCTCGTTTGTGTCTAGAAAATCTTCACCTGAGTTTCAGAGTCCACTATCAGAGGCTCCATGTGCGTCTTAGTCTCCAATTCCCTCACAAAATCTGAAAGTAATTTTGATGGCATGCCAAAAAATTCAAACTTAACGAAAATAGCCAAACTGGTTTCTAAAGGGAGGAGGCATGCTTGTCAGCTCTCCGAAAATAGACAGCCAGACTTAATCAAACCACCTAGGTGCATTAGGCCTGGAAGGGCTTTAGAGTAATCATGAACATATGTCATTTTTAGCCAATCCAAAAATCAACCTCTAAACGCATCTGACACCGCTTGCTCCGAAGGAAAGTAGATGGAGCACCTGGAAATCCGCTCCAACGCAAGTTGGTCATTCCCACTATAAATACCCCTCCCTTTCCTTCAAATCATCATTATGAGAGCAAGTTAGGATCATCTTTTTACATCATCTCTATTCTTCATAGCCTTAAAAATCTTCATCTTCTTCCAAGTTTGCATTCTTCAGACTTGGAAGATTTTTCGTAAATTTTCCCAAAAAACTTGTCATCTTCACTTGAGTCTCTTTCCTTGTTATTCATCACAAACCTTTAATGTTTTTAGAATTCAAGCTTTTCCATTCGATGGTTTGAGCTCAACGACAGAGGTAACCTACGTTTGCCTCCGGAGCAACATTTTTCAAAAAATTCAAAGGATTGTGAAACTTCATATATTAGCCCTCTGGCATACGAAATATTCTAGATCTAGCAACAGAGGCAGCTTTGAGCCATTCCTCCATTAACCATTGACTACTCTTCCCATCATTGCCGCTCACGATAGTTTCTCCGCTTGCTATTTTTTCATGTTTATCTTGTTTTGTAGGTTCTACTTTGGTTTTTGGGCAATGGAATGGGTCCTAAAAGCCACTTTCTTCAGCCCAATCTAGGCTTGATCATCCCTACCATACGTTGGGGGTCTTGTCGAAGTCACTTTGTACAGACTTATCCTTCATTCCAACCACGTCATCATCGCTACTAACAAATTGAAGGCTAACGCATGTACTTCCTCGACAAGTCGTATCTTATGGATCTACCGAATCCCAAAACCTACAAAGATTAATCTTATAAATATGGGCTTTTACTCCAATTAGATTCACTAGAAAAAATTAAGGATTACATAACGGTTTTAAACCGTCGTATAAAGCATTCACAATGGTCAAAAAAGCGTCGTGAAATCATCCATCATGGTACCAAATAAAGTTTTTTCGACAGTTTTTTACAGTTGTAGAATGCCGTTAATGGCGGGTATTAAGTGTGTTTTATAGAAGGCTACCACGATAGTTTTGAGAAAAAAATCGTCAGAGAATAGGTAGATTACACAACGGTTTTCATGAAAACGTTATGTATTCTTGGTTATTTTCTACCTTTTACAACGGTTTTTAGTAAAAACCATCATATCAGTTATAGTTTCCATGATGGTCTTTGGTAAAAACCGTCGTGGAAGATCCGTTGTCATAAAAAAAAATTACCAAAATTTCTAATTTTTCATGGGATGGCTAATCCCATATGTTATCTACTAATACAAGGCCCTAATTGCAAAATTATATATTTACATTGAGCTATATCATATATCTACTCTGCTTCCTATATATAAGCCATCATACCTAAATAATAATTCACACAAACATATGCTCATAATGCTAAAACTAAAACTAAAAATAAAACCTAAATAATTCACACAAATACTTATACAAACACAAGTAGATTGTAATTCACACAAACATTAACGAAATAACAAATATTAACATAACTGACATAAGACAATGGTAATTCTTACCACAAACTAGATATTAAATAACAAAACTAATAAAAATAAAACAAATTAATATAATAAATTGATGGAATTAATTTTAAAACAAAAACTAATCAGTTCTATAAACTAAAACTAAACCTAAAGAACATGAAAATAACAAAAACTAAAACTAACAAAACTAAGTTACAAACTAATTAGCTATCTATATAAGTAAAAATAATTAATTCACACAATCGTCAAATAATTGCTAATGAGTTTTGAGCAACAAAAAATATAAATAATTGCTATGATGGTCATAGAAGATCTTCATCAAATGTGTGGTAGGCATCACATATACAAATACATACACAAATACATAGAAAGTAATTAAAACTAAAACTAAAACTAAAATTAGAACTAAACAATTAAGATTGATTAATTCACACAAACTATAAATAATTAAAACTAAAACAATATGTCAAAAAATTAAAAAAAAACTAAATAATAAAAAAAGAAATAGAATGTTACCAAACGGGGGTCGGAGGCTGGTAAAGGTGGGGTTGTGAAGGCAATGAGCTCGAAGAAAAAAACACTTGGAGAGTTCATCAAACATGTAGTGGACATCACATATACAAACGCATGCACAAATGCATACAAAGTAACTAAAACTAAAATTAGAATTAAACAACTAAAACTAATTAATTTACACAAACCATAAATAATTAAAACTAAAACTATATAACTAAAAATTAAAAAAGAAAACTAAACAATAAGAAAAGAAATGAAATGTTACTAAACGGCAGTTAGACGCGGTCAATGGTGGGGTCATGGAGGCTATGAGCTCGAAGAGAAAAACACTTGAAGAAAAGAACCTTCACAAACGAGGGATGGTGCCGAGCTCATAGGTTGTAGAGGCCTCGAGGCTAACGACAACATGTTGGGTTGAGGGAAAGACAATAATGGCGATGGTTGTGGTAGAGAGAGAAAAGATTTGAGTGTTAGAGAGAGAGGTAGGACTGGGTTTAGGGAGACAAGGTTGAGTTTGATTGTTAATTCGAACAAGAAAGAGAGAGAGAGAGAGTAGGCTTTTAAAATTTTGCTAATTACGGTGAAGGCAGGCTTTTTAATTTTCGTTGACTATCTTTCACGACTATTTTTAATAAAAACCATCATGTAATGTGCCTCCTACCATGACTGTTTTTTGTAGAAATAGTTGTGGAATCTTCCATTTACTACCACAACAGTTTTCGTGTTTTATTATACTCCTTGCGTGTCTTCCCTGCTTAACACGATGGTTTTTAAGAAACCGTCATTTATTAAGCATAGTGTATTATACAATTTCTAGTAGGGAAGAAGCGGATTGCCAACAACATAAGCAAAGAGATCCACTAGACACTACGTGGCAAGATGGAACAATAGACAACATCCTTGCACTGATGTATCTCGCCACCACAAAAAAAAAGAAAAAAAAAAGCAGTTGAGAATCTCCCATAGGTTAGATCTGTTGGAGTTGTTGCGAAGAAGGGAGGTGAATTATGGTGGGGGCAAGCTGCACAACTTGGGGGAATGGGGATTTCACATTGGCACTCTGGAGGAGAAAAGATCATCAGTGTTGATGTTGTGGAGAACATCACCGGTAATGAAAGAGAAACAATAGAAGGAAGGGAAAATCTTAGGTCTGTGGCAGACCTTTTATTATAAATGGCATGTTAAAAGAAAAAATAATTAGAATATTCTATTTAGGGTTCTTAAAGTGATATTATCCAAATTGATTTGTTCTATTTTAATTGATCTACCATCTTATCATTGAAGGGATTGGAAAGCAAATAGGAAAAAAAGGAATATATGAGGGAATGTGAGTATTTGTGAGTTTTCAACAACTCCTAAAGAAGGGAGATCTTAAAAAATTACACTAACTAAAAAAATAGGAACTTGTGAAAATACATTTCAAGTTTCAACCTAGAAGAAATTCCATTTCATAGAGAAATTGTACAAAATGTCAAATTTTAATGGGTCATCAGTAAATAATATCAGGTATTTTGGAAATGCGTAAATAAGGCAAATTTAGTTTTAATTAATTTTTTAAAAGCATAGAAAAACTAAATTGCCCACAAAAGCTACAAACTCATATCTGATTTCAAAATAGCATTGTTTTCTCTCTCCTCCTCTTTTTCTTCTCTTTCTCTCTTAGGTTTTTATGAGACACCCACCTGTTCCTCGACGTCGATCTAGAGCAACGATGCTGTCGATCGTGAAGTTGCCAGAAGATCATTGTCTACCATGATGGCATCAAAAGCAATGAAGAATGGAGATTGCAATCGCTTCGAAGAGTTGCGACATTTTCCTAGACGATGGTGGCAAAGTTTGTTGAGAATCCCTGAGGATTTTCTCTTTACTAGCTTTGAGTCAGCTAAAGATGGATTTGAGCAATGAGGCACGATAGATGGGGAAAAGAATGACAATGGCACATGACTTTGTTTGCCAGATTAGACAACAAAGAGCGAACAGACGAGCGCATGGCTACCAGCATTGGCAAGATCGGATCGGTTTAGTTGCAATGAGGTGGGTGGTGTCGTCGGAGGACCTTCGCCTCATCAGCATGTAGACGGAAGCACCGGAGCATAGCGATAGATGATTAGAGGTGAAATCTAGATTTTTGTATGGAGTTGTTTTTTATTTTTTTTGTTTGAATTTTTTTTAGTGCTATGAAATCTATTTCTTTTTTAATGTTGTGGAATTTGTCTATTTTCCAACTGCCCGTGATGTGGCCAGTGTTGGTAGTGTCCAGTGAAGTCATTAATAAATTTTTGTACTTAATGTAAATAGGTAAATACTATATTTTGTATTTGCTGGTGTCATCGTCGGTTCCAATTATGTTTGATGAAGTCACCGATAAATTTTTATATTTACGTGATAATACAGTACTACCAGAATAATACTGCATTTACTGGCTGCTGGTGTTCGACAAAGTCGTCGGTCAACTTTTGTATTTATACTGTAATATAATATTACAAGGTTAATACTATATTTTTTGGCCATCGATGATCCAACAAAGTCACTGGTAAAATTAGTATTTATCCTATAATACAATATTACAAGATTAATACTGTATTCTCTGACAACGGGTGATTAGGTGAAGTTGTTGGTGAATTTTATATCTAAACTATAATACAGTATTACAAGTTTGAACTATATTTCCTGGTTGACGGCAATGCCAACTAGTGAGAAGGTGAAAGATATAAAATAGAAAGAGACAGGGGTATTTTAGGGTTTTTGTTTCTAATTTCTCATGATATGTTATTTACTACACTTTTTAAAACTATATGACATTATTTCCTAACTTTTGAGCAAAATTTGCTATTTTGCTCTTTCTTTCTTTTAAAATCTCCCAAATATCCTACCACCTTGTGAAATTTGAATTTGGTTCATTTTGTTTAATTTGGATAATAACATTTGTTTTAATTGTGTCAAAGTGTAGTTCGAATATCAAGGTTGATGAGGATAATTTTTATCAATTTTTTGAAATACAAAAATAAAAATAATATATTTAAGAACAAGGAATAAACAAACTATAATTTGGGAAGATTTTTTTTAATTGCAAACTTCATTAACAAACGAAATACAAGTTTAGTCGTAGATGACCCATCTAAAGAGAACTTGAGCATGATCAATGAATGGATCCATTAGTAAAGACAAATAAAGCACAGGAACAAAATTCAATTGTCGAGACCCAAAGGAGAATAACCCACTCCACACAAAATCTAGAGCTTAAGAAGACTCGCTATAAGATACCACAATAGTCGTTAGATTGAACCAGTCGACCGAAATCAGACCCATCAACAAGACACTAACAACACTGACTAGACTAAAGTCTAGCTAGAGCTCTAAACTCCTATCGGTAATGTCAAGCGAAGGAGACAAACAAGCTATAGCTGGAGATAGAAAGACCACCTCCATTATTACAACGACCCAATAAAATATAATCAAAAACCTAAATATAAACGGTGTAACAACACTGGATTTATTTCACAAATACAAACCTAGAAAAACAAACAAAAGAGAAAAACCCAATTCACAGCATTAGATTCACCGAAAAGACCACCACCATCACCGTGAAAGAACGCCCCCACCTTCGCCTTCTTCCTTCAACCAGAACCACTAGCACCTCTTCCCCAATTCTGACTTTCTTTCATGGCCGAAGCCACCTTAATGTTCAAAACTGCCTCCAGCCTGTGAAAAGTAGGACTGTACCAAAAAATCAAAAAACTAAAACCTACCAAAACCACCCGATAAAAAACTAAAAAATTCAGTTTCGTACAAACCAAAAATATTCAGTTCGGTTTCGGTTTGAAAATTTTGGTTTGGTTTAAAACCAAACCGAACTGAATCGAATAGAATATCTACGCACAATTTAATAGAAGACCCACGTATTATCCATAGAATAAAATTTGCGTTTTGCAATTTTAGAGACCTCTCGCATCAGTTCAAAACTGAAACCCTACCAGACTTAGGTTTCTCATCTTACTCACCCTCTCGGCCTCTCCTCTGCTGCATGCATGCGGCTTACTCCCCCTCGCCAGTCGCCAGTTGCCAGTCGCTAGTCTCCAATCGCCAGTCACCAGTTGTTGATCGCATATCTTTTTTTCTTCTTCACCTTTCATATCTCCGATCAAGTAAACCATTGTTTTTTTTCTTTGGGGTTTTTTTCGCTCATTGATATTGCAAACTACTGGTTTATTTGTTTTTCTTTAAGGACAGGGAAAACTTTTCCCCTATCCCCTTTTGAATGTCCCTAATCCATAAAGATTGTGTTCAAAGGCAATATTTGAAATGCTCTTGAATTTGTTTGGGGGTTTAATTAGAGGATGAGAGAGAGAAATGTAATTTTCTTTTAATAAAAAATGCTTAATGTATTTACAAGGGTGAAATTTCCAATTTTCCATCGTTTATTCACGTGGGCTTTGTTGTTTATCAATACGAGTCCCAAACAATAAACGATCGGATCTTGTATTTCCGCCATTTACAAATGCATTTAAAATTCTTAAAAAGGTTTAATGGCTAAAGTGAAGAAAATAATTTGTACTGATTATGTTCTTTTTACTTAACTGGCAGTATTTGAATTGTCTCAATCTCCTTTTTGAGTTTTCTAAATATGACAATGAGGTCAATGTTGTTGGTAAGAAATATTGTTTTGTGACGTAGGGTTTTGGTATGCTTTGGTCAAAAATTAGAGAGAAGCATTAATGTATAATTAAATCAGATTTAATGATTAATTAATCTTGTAATTTTAATTAATCTTCATATAATGTGTTCTTCTAGTTTGATTAAAATAAAAGCAATTTGAACAATAAGCCACAATTAAATATGAAAACCGAGGCTAGTGAATGTTGTAATGGTCTAAAAACTTTTAGATTTTGTGAGAAATTTCCTGCGGGAGAGAAAACTTAAAACCAAAAGGTGTTTGTATTGGATCTTGAAAGAAACAAGTGAGTACTACATTGGAATATAGATCAGGACTCCTTCTTCTTCTTTTTTCCCCCTCACTTTAGTCCAATTTTATCTGTTGGGTTGACTTATCTAATTTTGGCTTGCTTGCTCTTCTACAGATTTAATTTGGAGTTAAGTTATATGGGTAATTTTCAAAAGCAAGATTTTTCATTTTTTATCTATTTTCATTGCTCAGCCAGAAGTAGTATAAGTTAATGTCTTAAAATGAGTTAATTAGTACAAAGAAAAAGAAATTGTTTGAACTAAACCCATAATCAATGTTTATAACTTTGGAGGGAGCTTTGAAGATTCTCTATTAACTTGCCAAACCCTTTGGAAATTAAAGGGGGAAAAAAGCTATATCATGTCCATTTCTACATATGATCAATCCGAGCAATGTCTATAATTTTTAATACTTTATATAAAGGTTGAGTTCTTACATTGTGTGTGTATTTAAGTTGATTGTTTTCTTATGATTTGAGTGGGTGCAAAGTGCACGGAGAAAAATATATTGCTAAAAGATAGAAGAGAAATTATTCTTAAATTGTGTATATTTAGATTTTGTGATTCTTTCAAAGAGAATTTGCAGTTGCATGATTCTTGTGTAAACAAACTTATATGAGATTTGCTTTTGTTCGTGATAGAGTATTAAGGCAGTGTAAAAAAACTTATTTTTTATTTGTGGCTCTTTTTTTTTTTTTTTGCTTTTTTATTCTTTTGAGTTTTAGATGTCTTCATTGGAACAACATGAAGAAGAGTCTACCAAGGAAAATGATTCCCAAGATGAAATTATTAAAACTGAAACTAAAATTGGAGAAGGAAAAGGAAAAAAAAGGTGGTAAAAAGAGGAACGTTAGTGAAGTTTGGAAACATTTTATCAAGGTTCCAAAGACTATCAATGCCAACAAACCTAGGGCTAAGTACAAGCATTGTGGTGTGGATTACACTTGGGATACAAGAAAGAATAGAACATCGTCAATGAGGAGTCACATGAATTCTTGTCTTTTGAATCCAAGCAATCAAAACAAGTAGAAGACTATCCATTTTACAAAAAAAAATGGCGATGGAGGTGATGACGAGGATACAACAACTACTATGGGGTTAAGAGCATGGTCCAAAAAGGGGTATAAGAGAGCAGTTACTAAGAATATTATATTGGACTAGTTACTTTTCCGACATGTGGAAGGTAAAGGATTTAAGGGCTATTCAAAATACTTGAACCCTAGAGTATTTGTTATCTCAATTGCTAGGGATGTTTATCAAATGTTTTTGGATGATAAGAAAAAGTTGAAGAAAGTTTTGGGGAAGCAATGATTGTGTTTGACCACTGATACTTGGACATCAATTATATATGTTTGACCGCTCATTGGATTGATGATGATTGGAAGATGCAGAAAAGGATCATCAATTTTGTCCAAGTTTCAAATCACAAAGGGGAAACAATAGCACAAGAAATTGTTGCATGCCTTAATGACTAGGGAATAATGAAGTTGTTCACAATAATAGTTGATAATGCCTCGTCAAATGATGTAGCTATAGACAGATTGAAGAAAAAGGTGAAAGATATCCCTAGTTGTCTCATCTTAGATGGTCAAATGCTTCATATACGGTGTGTGTGTCACATAATCAACTTGATTGTCGACGATGGGTTGAAAGAGATGTCAGATTCTATAGCTAGCATCCGCAACACTATCAGATATGTGAGGTTCTCACCACAACGCCTTAAGAAGTTTAAAGAATACATAGAGGAAGAAAATATTCGGTCAAATGCATTGTTGTGTTTGAATGTGATAACAAGGTGGAACTCCACATTCCTAATGTTGCAATCTTCTTTGAAGTTTGTCCCAGTTTTTGAGAGATTAATTTTAGATCAAAACTATGGTGCCTATTTTGAGGAAGTAATCAAAGGAAAAAAGATGGAAGCTCCACCAAGTGAATTGGATTGGGATAATGCAAAGATCTTTGTGAAGTTCTTAGCAAGGTTTTACATGTTGACAAAGATTTTTAGTAGGTCATATTACGTCACTTCAAACTAGTATGTCAAAGATATTTATGCGGTTAAACAGGAATTGACTAAGTTGCAAGTGTGTGATTTTCCTCTTAAATTTTTAATAAATCATTTTTTTAATTAATCTTGTTTTGCTTAAAGAAAGAGCATAACTTAAATTTTTAAGAAATCATTTTTTTAAATTACAAATGCGGTTTTGAAGAGAGCCTTTTAGGAAGGCAGTTTTAAAAAAGTGATTTTTAGGAGGATATTCTTGTATTTTACTCTTTTTTATTGGTTTATTTTCCTAGTCCAACAATAATATTCGAGTCCTAATTTGAGAGGAATTAGGACACTCGTTTTTTTTTTTTCATGATAACTTAGCCTCTATACACATATAAACTTTTAAATTACGAATATCTTGAAAGGTTGAATCCTAGTCCGATCATAAGAACGTCTAAAACCCCTCCATCGCTCGCCTATATAACATCCCAAGTCCCAAATATTCTGCTCCATCATCAAAACCTCTCAACAAAATTAGAAACCCATCCAATCACCAAAAAAAAAAAACCTTCAAAATGTCTTCTTCTTCAACAACTCCTCAAAAACTCCTAACCCTCAGAACCTCGGCCTGCGAGACCTTTACCATCGAAGAGGCGGCGGCGGTGGCGAGGTTCGAGATCATCAAGACCATGGTGGACGACGGGTGCGCAGAGAGCGTCATCCCGGTGTCGAACATTGACGGCGAGATCCTCGCGATGGTGCTCGAATGGTGCAAGAAGCACCATGAGATGGAGGGCAAAAGGGAAGAGGTGAGCAAGTGGGACGCCGGTTTCATCAAGAACTTGGACACGGTTACCCTCCACAAACTCTTGATGGCGGCCGACTACCTAGGCGGGGCCGAGCTGCTCGATCTCCTGGCGCAAAAGGCGGCGGACATGATCAAGGGCAAAAAGGCCGAGCAGATCCGAAGGATATTCAATATTAAGAATGATTTCACGCCTGAGGAAGAGGAAGCCATACGTAGCAGAAATCCATGGGCGTTCTATTAGGTCGTTGATCTAGGAAAGCTAGCAAGTAGTACCCATGACCTTATAATTTGTGGTCCAGTTGAATAATTTGTGAAACTTGTGATAGGAAAGTTAATGAAATTTGTAAGCGTGATCGTGGCTTTTGTTCATCTGCATTAATCTTCTTTCACTGTTTTTTTTTTTTTTTTTCTAATTTTCTTTCATAGTGCAGCCGCTT
The DNA here is from genome assembly GCA_946598075.1 of Artocarpus hirsutus. Classification (NCBI taxonomy): domain Eukaryota; kingdom Viridiplantae; phylum Streptophyta; class Magnoliopsida; order Rosales; family Moraceae; genus Artocarpus; species Artocarpus hirsutus. Next base: position 28,015 of record CAMOHE010042909.1, on the reverse strand, counting down.
GCAACTTTGGTTTATTTATTATCTTTTCATTGTAAATATTTCATTTTATTTAATAATATTTCTTGTTTAGGTAGTGTTGGTTTTATTAACATTTGAAACAAATGCATAATTTTTTTTGGTACTAATGTCTTGGTTCTTTTTTTTTTTTTTTTCGTTGGCAAATAATGAAATCTCTAGCTCAAACACATAAAAAACAGTAACACGCCAACCATAGTACATAAACTATAATCTTTTTATTAAACAAGAAAAAAGAAAACATTTTTTATTGGTAATTATTGAGAACCATTTATAGCATATATTGTGGTATTTTGTCACTATATATGTTTTGGAAATTTATAAAGAAAGACTTGAAACACGTACTAAATATGTTTTTTTAAGCGTTATTTGCCTTATTTCGATTGAGAATGTTTATGGGAATGTCCCTAAAAATTATTTTTAGGACATGACAAGTTTTTTGTGTTTCTGCACTAAACAATTTTAAAAAAATTCAAAGAATATTGAGCGCTTTTGTTTCTTAGGAGAGAGAAAAAAGATTGTGAGAAAAACATAATTAAATTTCTGATCACATTTTTTTATTTTATGAAATAAATATGAAAGACAACCTTTCAAGACACCTTTTAAAAATAATTGCCACTCATTCAGAAAATATATAACCTTTTTGAAAAAATTAAAATTCAAATTACTTGATTTTTCAAAATATTAAATCAAAATTTTAAATTAATTTAAATTTGAATTTAGTTAATTAAAAAATATATTTTTATATAACAATTTTACACACACTTAATAAACACCTCTGCAACCTTACTGTCCACGCCACTGGCACGTGAAGGCTTAAAATGAGTCTAGAAAGTATATGTCATCAACCTTTTGAAAATATTAACATTTTATAATGTGTCACCTCACTTCATAAGTCTTCAATATGACACTTTTGGTTGTCTATAACACATTTTACTATTAAAACTTGAACAGTTCCAACAATTCGTTCACCCATTGTTTCTTCAAATGACAAAGGCATAACTTTATCGAAAGGTCCTCTCTGCCAAAAAGAAAGAGAGAAGAAAATAAAAGATGTTGAAGTTAGATTTCGCACCTACTTCATCTTCACTATGTGCTAATCAAAAGAAATGATTCGGGTTAAAAATGACTAGGATAATCGGATGGCATACGTGCAACTCAAGCCGCAGGTTGGTGGCGGACATGTGGGATCAACTCCGCTCAAATAAGGAAAGAAAGACCTTGAGACAACAGGAGGACGAATCTATAACGCTAAGAAATTAAGGATGCAATCAGATTTGGTTGGAGAGAGAGTCGCTCAAATTGAATGAGCCAAAAAGCCAAAGAGAAAGTCAACTTGTCATGCCCCCTAGACCGGGAAATAACGTGGCAGGTTAATTAGATTAATTAAGTCAAATTTTAGTTAAGAACATAAATTAAAAAATTTGATTAATTATGAAAAACGTAACAATTTAAAACTTTTTAAAACAATTATTATAATGTAAAACAGACAAGTGAAAAATAAAATAAAATAAAATAAAGAAAAGAAAATACGTATCAGGTCCCACCAGGGCCACAATTTATGCACACACATAGTTTCGACAACAATTAAATTAAACCATAGTTCAATATAGAAAAAGAGGTTAAAATGATACATGTCTTCATTAAATGATACAAACAACTTACTTGGGGTCTTCTACTGCTCTCGAGTCCAATCGGTAGACTCTCCATCAATCCTAAGTTGAATTCCACATAGAGAGAAAAGGTTTGAAAACAAGTAAAAAGTAAACGAAAGGCTCAATAAGACTAGCTTATAAAAACATTTAATTTTGAATATAAAATTCATCATTCAAAAAAATATTTTAAAAAATATATAATTAAATAAATAAAAGGGTAAATAAATTCAATAAAATCAATCTTATCAAAAACCGTTTATTGTTCGACCAGAAATGATATTATTATCTTTTCTTGTGCAAACCATAAATATCACTACCATAGTGGCCCAACTGGGTTTCGGGACCTGCCCCAAGATCGCGCTCTACACAACCTGATCTCTAAATATGACATCATACCCATCTATGCATTTCTATAGTTATTAAAATCCCATTTTACCAAGTATATTCATTTACTTTCATTATGCGGTTCATTATGAAAATCACCTTAACCTACTATTCATGAAAACAACTAATGAAAATCTTTTCCAATCATTCATTGAAAACATTTTGAAATAAATCATTTTGAGGCCAAAAATCATTTTAAAACTTGGCTACCAAGAAGGGGTAGAAGTTCTACCTCAATATCCGTGCCGATGTCCAACACTACAGTCTCGATCCACTATACGTTAACTCCATAGAATCACGAACAACCTTAAATATAAACTAAGTTTATCAATATCTAGCTTAGTATATTCTATACTACTAAGCTATCCATGGTGTCATAGTATGCCATTTATGTCTATAAAATTATATTATAAGATTAAAATCTCAATTTAGGTTTAAAATGAGAAAAACGGGTGAAAAAGGACAAATTTTACAAAGCCCAATCAGCCAACCGGTTTCCCTGGTTTGGCCTACTGACCTGCACAGTTGGGCCTGCCGACCATCTGGGTTTGGCCTGTCGAACCTGCTATGAGTTCGGCCTGCCGATGATATGAGCCTGCCAAGCTGGAAAAATTTTGAAATTTTCTAAACTTGAGTCTCGACCTCCCTAAGCCCAAATCTCCATTTTCAACTTATATTCTCAATTCCCAGGTATAGAAAACATTCATAGAAGATAAAAAAACATAGTAGAACACTTTTGAACTAATTTAAACAAGATTTGCATAGAAAATGAAAAAATAGAAGGAAAATAGAAAAACTTGATCCAAATTTGTTTTCCATTAAACTAATCCTAGATTCCAGATGTTTTGAGTTTCACTAGCCTAGATTTAAGGTTTTTTAAGCTCATTAAACTTAGATTACAACTTTCTAAGGAAATTTAGAAAATTTTGAAAAAGTTTAAAAATTTGAAAAATAAACAAACTAACCTTGGATTTAAGCTTTAAATTGAGTTTGTGATTATCTAAACATGTTCCCGAGTTTCCAATCCACTTAGAACCAAAGCTTGGGCTTGATTTTTGAATTAAAAATTTAAGAGAAAAAGGGAGAGAAAGAGAGGCAATGAGAGAGACGAGAGATAGAGAGAGAAAGCTGAGAGTGAGTGAGGGTAAGAGAGGGAAAAAAAGAAATAAATAGAGTGATAAGAGGTGGTTTTGCATAGCAAAATTGTATCCCAGCACACAGTTTTGAAATCGGGACATATTAGGTATTCGGTAAATTGTTTTGTTTTAAAATTTAAAATAACAAACAAAAATAATCAAGAGAAATTAAAAATGATTAAAATAATTAAAAATAACTTTTAGTCAAATTAAGTTTTAAAATACATCATGGCACACTAATCTACCATTTTATACACTAATAATACTTAATTAATTTCGATGTGTTACACAACTTGAAGCAAATATGGAAACTTTCTTTCTCTAGATACACAACATAATCGACTGAAGGATCTAAAAACAATGAAGGCAAAAATGATACCTTATAGATAGGAAATTACCACAGAAAATTTGGGGCATCTTTTTACTGCCTCCTCCTTTAGCAAAGCTACAGTTGCTGAATATCTTCATATCAAAACGTCTAGGAAATTAGGCATAATTCTATCGCCCACGACAAATTTTTTTTTCCTAAAATTATAGATAAAATTGAGTAGTATTGCAACTTAAACACCTTAATTGTTATGATTTTCAGTTGAAATAACACGTGTTATTCAAAGAATTAGAGTTTGTTGAACAATTTAGAGTATTATATACTCGTGTAGCTCCTTCCCTGAAGTTTTATTAAATTAAAAGAGGAAGTTATTGATTTTAAATATTTCTTTAGGTTTTTCAATTTATTTTCCTTCATAGTTAAAAAATTTAAATTACATCAACTTTTAATTTAAGATTAGCTTTAAAAACATTGTAGTTACCAAAAGTAATCCTATATTATGCATTACATACCAATTATGTGTTGATTTCGGTTAAAAAAAACCTAATATAAGAAATTTTTTCGTTACTATTTCATTGATTATAAGGAAAAATATTATGTTGTATATCAGGGATACATAGTTGAAAGAGTTTATAGTTGCAGGAAAATTTTTGTAATAAATCCAAGATATTTTACACATATGCAAAATAAGAGAATTTTTATGGTAAAGAGGACAATTTACTCCATTGTTGGGACAAGGGTATTTTAATTATTAGATTAATTTTTCAACAGTTTGATTTATAATTAAAAACATTTTACACAAACATTACAAATTTTTAACGTTAATAGCCACAGATGATACCTTTAAAATTCTAAGCCATTGTTAAAACATATTATTCTATCACTAAAGCAAAATTGTCATATTTACATACGAATTTCCGCAAAATAATAGGGCAAAAGTGGTGTCTCAACGAAATAATATTTCAGCTGCCCAAAAATTCCCAAGCACGCAATGGTACACTGTAGTATTAACGTTTTTTTTTTTTTTTTCATTTAGCGCCTTCATTCTATTTATCTACATTTTTGTAACGCCGGTGTATTGTTGTCTGGCACATTCCATGGCCATGTCTTAGAGCTTCAAAGATCCCGAATTTCCCCCATCTTCCAGCCACCAAAGACACAAGAAAGAAGAAAAAGTATTGGGTTCTTCTTCACCCCTTCGTCTCGGGTACAGATTCTTCCAAAATCATTACTCAGATTTTCAATTTTTGTTCTTGCTATGCAATTGTTGTAGAAATTATCGACACCCTTTTCTCTGGTTTCGAATCCGGCAGCGATTTTGGATGATTTTGCTTCGTGGGCATTTGATGATATTGTTTCTATGTTTGGTTTTGATGTTGGGTTTCCTGTAATTCTGTTTCTGTACACGTTTCGGCTTTGATAAGTCTATTTCCTTTTTCTAGGTGAATAATTATCATTCCCTTAGGAATGTTTCTTTCTTTAAAAAAAATAAATAAATCAACTTTTCCGATCATGTTTTGTCATAATCCAGAAAGAAGGTATGGCCATATTGGAAGAGAAACTTTTGTGCTCCAACACACCCAACATTTTTCCCGGCCCCAGAATGTTTAATTATTAGTTCACCCCTTTTTTTTAACTTATTTTTGTAATGAATTTAGTGGGAAGATTTTATTTTGCCTTTTTTTTTTTTAGTAATCTATGCGTTTGTAGCTTTGATTATTTGTTATTCGTCTCTTTAAAATTGTTTGCACTGATTGAGCCAAAATAAAAGCCATGTCAAATCGGTTTAAGATTGATTAGCTGCAAATCCTTAGTGACTTGTGAAATGTTGGTGCTCGTGCCCTGCTTCTATTTGGCTAGATGTGATCCCGAGTAGGATCAAGCACTTGAAGGGCATATCTACCATAGCAAATATGATTACCTCAATAAGACATTTATTCTTCCTCTATCGTGTTTACAGAATCAAGCTTTTTTTCTGGTTTTGTTGACCGTTATTTACTACTTCTATCTCTACTATAGAATTGGACATGAGATTTTCTTCTCAGCCAGTTTATGTAATCTTCCCTTTCAAAGTTCTATTCCTTTTGGGGGTTTCTTTTAGGAGATACGTGGTTTCAAGGCCAAGGATGGAGATCGATCAATGACTAAGGGTTGAGAAGTATTCATTGATCAATTCCAGTCTTTGGGAGGGAAGAGTTTCTGCAACTGGTGAGAAACCTATCTACAGGACGGCTTTTGGGATTATAGGAATGCTTTTATGTTTCATATAGAGTCGTCAGAGGCACGGTTAAACTGTGTCATTGGAAAATCCTTGATCATTTTGGCCAAAGTATGCCGGTCATACTTCTTTGATCATTTGTAATATGAATGCTTGTTTTGATTTTTCTGATTCTTGAAGGGTCTGTGATACACATACTTGTTCTAATCACACAACTTGTTTCAGGTTTCCCACTTTATGAGGTGAGGCAATTTCCTGATGGCAGACTTACCGCGCTATGTCGTGGGCTGTTTGCACACTGGGAAACTTGCTGCTTTGGCAATATTGGTGTCTGGGGGGATCGTATTGCAAATTTTGGTTAGTAATACTGTTTCTTGGTCGGTAGTACTTTGATTATTTTCTTCAGAAGGTTAGATACAGGTTGATTTATTCTTACTTGTCATATTTATTTGGCAGGCATGTGCTTTGTACAATAATTGGTGGCCAATGTTGACTGGTAAGTAATAATTGGTGGCCATTGTTGACTGGTAAGTAGCTAAGCCAGTAACCTTGCGTATAGTTTTTGGCTCGTGAAAAATTAATTAATGTTAGAAGCTTGTATTCTAATTTTAACATTTCCCGCATATCATTTGACGGTTGGCAAGTAATTGACTTTGAAATTTGACAAGTATGCAATGCATGTTGAGCAATGGAGAGGGATATTGCCATAACCTAAGGTCGAAGCGAGAAGAATATGGCCATAAGGCTGAGATAATAGGCTCGATGCTCGAAAGTTCTTTGTACATATTTTGTCTTTATAATGTATTCTATTTATTTCCTACAAAACATGTGTTAGTAAGTATGAATTTTTTTGAAGTCTAATTCTTGTGCTGGATATATCGAGCTTGGGGAAATTCACTTCTTTTGAGCTAGGTTTATTGGGTTAATTTTCACAAGTGTAAACAATTAAGCTGATCTTTTTAAAACTGGGCTATTAATAACTGAGGTTAATGGCTTTAGGTATTAGCTTATTACGAGTGTAGATAGCCGAGCTTATCTTACTTTTTTAGTTTAAATGCATAACCTTCAATACCTTAGATCACTATGATTTGGATTAAATATCTAGCAAAGTGCAAGTAACTAATATAGAGTTAGCTTTGGGGCCTTTATGCCAATTGAATATGGCTTATTCCAATTTCGTTATCATGTATTGTAAGAATATGTTTCAGAGGGTTTCACAAATTTCACATCCCTGCTTTTTTGCAATTGGATCAAATCAAAGTAGTCGGGTGATTATGAGACGCTCGTTTCTGATGAACGAGGGCTTAAGAAACTTTTCCATTTTTCATTCGTGCTTATAATGGTCTCATCTGTTTCGCTTTTCCATTTCGCAGTTATAATGTATGTGCTTCTTCCTATGCCATTACTATTCTTTGCGGGGTCTGATGGCGCTTCTCTATTTTCTGAATCTGATAACAGGTTAGACTTCCTTCTTTGAAAACTATTCATTTCTAGCAGTAAACCATTTAGGATAGATTGAAACATCTGTCAACTAACTCGCCTCCTAACATGTTATGATCAGCTGGGTGAATGCAACCAAGTTCTTGACCGGAGCCTCAGCTGTCGGGAGCATTGCCATACCAGCAATCTTAAAGCATGCTGGTGTGATCGGTTGGGGAGCTCTCGCAATGGAGCTCTCGTCATTTTTCGTATTTGTACTTGCCATAATGTGCTTCATTGGGATGAATGGTGAAGATGATTATTACAGTGGAATCTGACATGGTGTGAGACCCTTCAATGGGGCTGCTTCGTATTTGTGTAAAAGGGTGTTGGTTCTGCACGTGTGGTTCTTTGGTTTCTTGTTTCTGTGAGTATCATCTATAATATGTGATTGTTATTTAGATCGTAAAATCATCCTCTCTTTTTTTTTTTTTTTTTCCAATGGTTGTCTTTATAAAAATATTTCTTACTGATTTGGATATATATGCTATTGAGAACAAGATTAGAATAGTAGGAATTTGATGTTTATAGCCGTCTACTTGAAATTTTTATGCAAAATACTAGACATCTAACCTATCACCAGATTTAATTTCATAAAATTTCCAGTGAAGAAAAATATTAAGTTTTACATTTCACAATTCACAGTACTGCGGTTTGAATGATATTACGAGCATTTAGCCATCAATGAATTTTTTTTAAATCACATAAAATTTTAATGGCTTCGAAATTTTTATACAATATACTGCACATCTATATATATTTCTAGATTTAATTTTATTCTATTTGGATGACAATATTTATTTTTCTTACATTTTACAATTAACAAAACCATTGTATACTACTGGCAGATTTTCGACTTTTCAACCAAAAATTTAGAAATTCATAGAGAATAAAATACAACTTCGATTTGAACTGGCAATAGATTGTTGGAAGGCTTAAGATGTCATCTTTTTAAAAAATGAAAACAAATCATCAAAAATCATTTTCATCAAATCCCGAAAATGTAAGGAATAAACTCTGCTCAAGAAGGTGTAATTAAGTTTCTAATACTTAAGTTTTTCTTTAAACCAAATCATGTTATCATCTTACATAATCTTAAAACTAATTTCATGTATGTCAACATAAACCATATCTCAACTTAAATAACATTTTTCATCATACTCATAACACTCAAAAGCAATGATGTATATCCTTTACAAAGCTGAAGAACATCAAATCTTGAAACACTAACATGTTCATTACACAAATTCAACAACATCTAGCCTAAAGATGAAAACATTTACCTCATGAAATATTCAAATATATAAACAAACATTTTAAAGAAAAGTTTTGGGGCTAAGAAACCTAGCTCTTTGAAGACAAAAGCTCGAAGATGTTAGCTCTTGAATCCTAGTGCTAGAATTGATTTTTGGATAGATTTTCTCTAAGAGTTCTTGTGGTTTTCTCTTCGTTTCTCTTTGGTTTCTCTCAAGGGAAGGTGGCTGGAGTTTTTCTGAAGTTCTCTACAGATTTTGGTGGTCTTGGACGTGGAAGAAAAGAGATGGTAGGTGGGAGAAAAGCTATAGGTAGTGGTGAGTTATTTTAATCAATTTTCAGGAAAATAATTAGGATAAGTTAATCATTTGAGACATTAGTGGGAGACACCAGCTGAAAATAAGGATGGAAAGCATGCGGGGACATGGGTTTGTGGATGGAACAATTATTAGAGGCTTTTGTGCAAAAATTTTTAAAATTTGGGGGAAAAGTAAAATTTCCCAAATGTTGAGGGGTCAAAATTAAAAATTTTAAAACTTTGTAGAAAATTCTAAAATTACTTTTCTTTTATGCAATTGAGGATGCTTATGATGATAGTAAAAATTTATGGTCACTATTTGTGTGTGTGTGTGTGTGTGTGTAGAAAGAATATGAAGACTTAAAATAATTTCTAAAAAAATTCAAGAGAATAATTTCTAGACATTTCAAAAGATTAAAAAAAATTGTAAAAATTAAAATATCACATTCAAGTGAATAAAAATCCAAGAAAATCCAAAAATAAAAATTTACAAACGAATCACAATAATTATACACTAGCATAGTAATTAAGGCTCGTACCTTCACGCTGTAATTGAAATTGCTTTGTAAAATTTATTAGTCAATAATAATAATATGTCTCATGATAATAATTCAAAAAAAAATATTCATATATCTACTTTGTGACAATAATTGACATTTGAAAATTTTCAAGCATTACAATCCCTACAACTTATAGGAATTGCGTCCTCGTAATTACTAAAATAACTCAGGATATTTTGCTTGAATTCATCTTCTCGTCCCCAAGTAGCTTCCTTAGAAGAATGATTTTTCCACAAAACTTTCACCAAGGAAATTGTCTTGTTTTGCAATTCTTCTCTTCTTTATCTAGTATCTGAACAGGTTTCTCCTCATATGCCAAATTAGGAAACAAATCAGTGCCATCATGTTGTAACACATGAGATGGATCCGACGCATACTTTCGAAGTAAAGAGACATGGAATACGTTATGGATTCTTGACATTGACAACAATATGGCAAGACAATAAGCAACATCTTTAATATGTTGAGTGATTTCAAATGGTCCAACGTATCTTGGGCTTAATTTGCCTTTATTCCCAAATCTAATCAATTCTTTCATTGGAAAAACACATAAAAATACCATGTCTCCAACTTGGAGTTCAAAATATCTTTTTTTCTTCTCTGTTTAACTCTTCCAACGATCTTTTGCAATTCACATACATTCTCAAATTTTAACAAAAATATTCATAGTTTTCATGACAATTTCAAGACTACGAAGTTATCTTCCAACCATAATCCCACATCCCTACATGCTTTCCATCCCTATTTTTAGATGGTGTCGCCCACTAATGTCCCAAATGATTAACTTATCCCAATTATTCTCCTAAAAATGTATTAAAATAACTCACCACTATCCATACCTTTTCTCTCACCTAACCTCTCTTTTCTTCCACGTCCAAGACTACCAAAATCTGTAGAGTACTTTAGAAAAATTCCAACCACCTTCCTTTGAGAGAAATCAAAGAGAAACCAAAAGAAAACCACAAGAACTCTTAGAGAAAATTCATCCAAAAATCAATTCTAGCACTAGGATTCAAGAGCTAGGATCTTCAACTTTTGTCTTCAAAGAGATAGGTTTTCTTAACTGTAACGCCCTTGAATTTTAAAGCAAGGTTAGTTATATTAGGTTTAATTATTAAGTGTATCAGTGTAATTTTTATCGTTAATTTTAGTCATTTGAAAATTTTATTGCAGTTGTTAAATTTAAAATTTTGATTTTTAGTTTTAAATTAACAAATGATATTTTTATTATATATTTTTCTCATAATTTTAAAAATGCTCTTGACCCCTTTTATGTCTCTCACTTTTCTCTGTCTTCCTCTTTTTTTTTTCATTTCTTTTCTTTCCTTTTTCTTTTCACATTTCATGCTCTCCTTCTCTCTTTCTTCCTCTCGCCCGTAGCCCCCTCTCTCTCTTTCTTTCTCTCAAAAATTTTGATTTCAAGCTTCATTTTCATGTATTTGAACAAGGATTGAAGTTCAAATTATCAAGTTTTTAATCCAAAAATACCATTAAAGGTTAGTTTTTCCTTATTCTTAAAATTTTAAAGTTTAGATTTCAATTTTTCAAATTTTCTTTGATTGTTGAATCCGAATTTCATTGTGCTTAGATAATGTTTAATCTAAGCTTATAGGACTTGTTTTACTATGAAACTAAGCTTTATTTGAACAAAAATTGGTTTAATCAAGTTTTTATATTTTTCTTAGATTTTCAAATCTATTGTGAAATTGAGTTTAAATTTAAGAAAATGGTTTAAACTTGTTCTATTATGATTTTCTATGCTTTCTAAGCGATTTTTATGCTTTGGGATTGAGAAAACAGGTTTTAATTTGAAATTTTGAGCTTGGGGAGGTCGAGACTTGAAGTCTTGGGTCCCTTGATTTTGCCAGTTAGGTAAGCCGAACTTGATCTTCGGTATGCCAGATTTATGAGTTCGACAGGCCGGATTCATACAACCGGCAGGCCCAACCTGAAAAAGTTCAGTTGACCGGACTTGGTTTTTCAGCAAGCTAAACTGTGCAGTTCGGCAGGCCAGACCAGGATGTTCGGCAGGTCGACTGTGGACTTGAAACATTGTATTTTTCTTCTAGTTTTTAATGTTTAATGATTCTTTAATGTTTCAAAAAAGATTATAATTTTGTACCATGATTATTTTGAGTTAAAAAAGCACACTGATAATTAAACTGACATAATAATATTTATTAAATATGATTTCTGATTTTGAATGTAGTTTTTAAGCCCTTACATGATGATTGGAGCTTACGTTATTGGATTTCAAATGAGGTAGGATATTTTCATCCCTTCCTTTAGTGGCCCTTTTTAAATTGTTTTGGCTAAGTTTATTCTTAAATGTTTCTTTTTAATAATGATTTCTGTCCTTGATTTTGAAGAATTGTATTTTGATATTTCTTTCAGATTTTCAAAACCCATACGGTGATGTTTTATCAAGATTTGTTTAAGTAAGTATTTATCAATCTTTATAAATAATTTTTGAGACTTGTTTTAGTAAATATGATTTGTAAATAATATTTTAAATAACTTGTTTTAACTAATTATCCTACTGAGTCTTCCGCTCATATTTTCCTATTTTTTAAAAATATCCCCTTCTAGGTTTAAAGAGAAAAGATTGTCCTAGGATCGGAACCTGGCTCTTGGGATTGAAATAGTATTTTCTTGAAACTATGGTATGATGCATGTACTGTATGACTTGTCCCGTTGTCGTTGTTGATTTCACTTTCGTCTTTGTGAGTCCCACCACGTCATTTATTTCAAAGACGATGATTTTTAGTATTTTTATATTATTATTATTGTTGATGTTATTTGTATTTTATTTACTTACCCACCTTCGTGGTAAACATCCACGTGATGGTGAATGAGAATAAGATCTCGGCCCCACCTTCGTGGCATTCACGTGATGGTGACCGCCGATGATATCATTTATTTTCAATGATGTTTATTTGAAATGAGAAATCTACTTAACTTATTTATTTCCTACATATCTTTATTCACATTTCTTCCTATTTACTTTAATTTTCATCTTATTTACCTAAAACTCCCAGACCCCCTCTTTGGGGCGTCACAAATGATATCAGAGCATAGGCTTCAGATCTTTCGGGAACTGAACCTGTAAGATTTTTACTGTTTTGCTTTGATTTTTTAAGTTTTACGTCGGGACAGTTGTCGTTACAGTTACGTTTGAATACACAGTGTTGTTTTTTATTTTAAACTTCATGTATTTAAAAACTTCGAGGACGAAATTTCTTTTAAGAAGGGTGAATTGTAACGCCCTTGAATTTTAAAGTAAGGTTAGTTATATTAGGTTTAATTATTAAGTGTACCAGTGTAATTTTTGTCGTTAATTTTAGTCATTTGAAAATTTTATTGTAGTTGTTAAATTTCAAAATTTTATTTTTAGTTTTAAAATAACAAATGATATTTTTATCCTATATTTTTCTTATAATTTCAAAAATGCTCTTGACCCTTTTTATTTCTCTCACTTTTCTCTCTCTTCCTCATTTTTTTTCTTTTCTTTTCTTTCCTTTTTCTTTTCATATTTCACGCTCTCTCTCTCTTTCTTCCTCTAGCACGTAGCCCTCTCTCTCTCTTTCTTTCTCTCAAAAATTTTGATTTCAAGCTTCATTCTCATTGATTTGAACAAGAATTGAAGTCCAAATTATCAAGTATTTCATCCAAGAACGCCATTAAAAGTTAGTTTTTCCTTATTCTTAAAATTTTAAAGTTTAGATTTCAATTTTTTAAATTTTCTTTGATTGTTGAATCTGAATTTCATTGAGCTTAGCTAATGTTTAATCTAAGCTTGTAGAACTTGTTTTACTATAAATCTAAGTTTTATTTGAACAAAAATTGATTTAATCAAGTTTTTACATTTTTCTTAGATTTTCAAATCTATTGTGAAATTGAGTTTAAGTTTAAGAAAAATGATTTAAACTTGTTCTATTATCAATTTCTATGCTTTCTATGTGATTTTTTTGCTTTGGAATTGAGAAAACAGGTTTTAATTTGAAATTTTGAGCTTGGGGAGGTCGAGATTCGAAGTCTCAGGTCTCCTGATTTTGCCAGTTCGGCAGGCCAAACTTGATCTTCGACATGCCAAATTTATGAGTTCGGTAGGCCGAATTCATACGACCGGCAGGCCGAACCTGAAAAAGTTCGGCTGACCGGACTTGGTTTTTCAGCAAGCTGGACCAGGATGTTCGGCAGGCCGACTGTGGACTTGAAAAATTATATTTTTCTTCCAGTTTTTAATGTTTAATGATTATGAAATGTTTCAAAAGATTATAATTTTGTACCATGATTATTTTGAGTCAAAAAGGCATACTGATAATTAAACTGACATAATGATATTTATTAAATATGATTCCTGATTTTGAATGCAGTTTTTAAGCCCTTACATAATGATTGGAGCTTACGTTATTGGATTTCAAATGAGGTAAGATATTTTCATCCCTTCTTTTGGTAGCCCTTTTTAAATTGTTTTAGCTAAGTTTATTTCTTAAATGTTTCCTTTTAATAATGATTTCTATCATTGATTATGAAAAATTCTATTTTGATATTTCTTTCGGATTTTCAAAACCCATAAGGTGATGTTTTATCAAGATTTGTTCAAGTAAGTATTTATCAATCTTTATAAAAAAATTTTGAGACTTGTTTTAGTAAATATGATTTGTAACTGATATTTTAAATAACTTGTTTTAACTAATTATCCTACTGAGCCTTTCGCTCACGTTTTCCTATGTTTTAAAATATCCCCTTCTAGGTTTAAGGAGAAAGGATTGTCCCAAGATCAGAACCTGGCTCTTGGGATTGAAATAGTATTTTTTTAAAACTGTGGTATGATACTTGTACTGTACGACTTGTCCCGATGTCGTTGTTGATGTCACTTTCATCTTTGTGAGTCCCACCGTGTCATTTATTTCAAAGACGATGATTTTCAGTATTTTTGTATTATTATTATTGTTGATGTTATTTGTTTTTTATTTACTTACCCACCTTCGTGGTAAACATCCACGTGATGGTGAATAAGAATAAAATCTCGGCCCCACCTTCGTGGCATTCACGTGATGGTGACCATTGATGATATCATTTATTTTCAATGATGTTTATTTCAAATGAGAAATCTACTTAACTTATTTATTTCCTACATATCTTTATTCACATTTCTTCCTATTTACTTTAATTTTCATCTTATTTACCTAAAACTCCCAGACCCCCTCTTTGGGGCGTCACAACTCAAAACTTTTCTTTGAAATGTTTGTTATATATTTGAATATTCCATGAGGTAAATGCTTTGATCTTTACGCTATAGGATTTTGAATTTGTGTTTATGTTCTTGAGTTTTGTAAATGATGATCTTTATTATTGTTTTTGAGTATTATGAGTATAATGAAAAATGTTGTTTAAGTCAAGATATGGTTTTTATTAACATACATTAAATTGGTTTGAGATTATATAAGATGATAACATGATTTGGTTTAAAGAAAAACTTAAAGTATTAGAAACTTAATTACACCTCCTTGAGCATTGTCTTTTTCTTATATTTATGGGATTTGATGAAAATGATTTTTGAGGATTTGTTTTCATTTTTAAAAAAGTTGACATCACAAGCTTTCCAACAAGCTACCATGAGTCTAAATCAGAGTTGTATTCTTTTATTTATAAATTTCTAAATTTTTGGTTGAAAACTACAAAATTTGCTAATAGTATACAACGGTTTTGTGAATTGCAAAATGTAAGAACAATAATTATTGTTATCCAAATGGAGTAAAATTAAATCTGAGATATATATAAATGTGTAGTATATTTATAAAAATTTTAAGTCATTAGAATTTTGTGTGATTCAAAAAATTCATTGATTGTTGAATACCCGTAATATCATTCAACCACTGTGAATTGTGAAATGTAAAACTTATATTTTTCTTCACTAGAACAACTTATATTTTTCTTCACTGGAAATTCATGGAATTAAATTGGTGATAGGTTTAAATGTCTAGTATTTTTTATAAAAATTTCAGAACCGTTTAAAGTTTGTGTGATTTTTAAAAATATGTGGACTTTGACTGCATGTGATGTTTTTCTAGAAACAGTGTGGTGTATTTAAAAATGCCAAAATAGTACTTAAAGTAATCTAAAAATCGTGAAATTTAATTTGGTAATATGCATACATGTTAGGAATATTGTATACAAATTTGAGAGCCATTGGATATTTGTGTAATTTAAAAAATTCGTTTATTAATGGCTGCCAATGAAAAATGTGTGAAGCTGTAAAAGTTTAGAATTTTTTTTTTTTTTCATATGTGTTGTTTTTGCAATTTCATTGTATAATTGTTCCACTTGAATTGTAACGACATTAAATCATTGTAATGATGATTTGTGAGATTAAATGGTAAATTAATAAATTTAGGAATTATAGCACACCATCGCTCCGCGAAGAGGCCGACCTTTCTATGCTCATTATTGTTCAAGATAATTATTAGTAATGTGCTCACCTATAACACATAATGTTATTGCATATGTTTTTGGTATTTTGGATATTTGAAGCATGATTTATCCTCTGCATATTTCTAATTTATTTATATTTGAAAAATGATATATAATTCAAATATTTTTGAAAATGCATGATATTATTGTTGTGAAAGTTATATTTGAATTCATGACGTTTTCACATGGCTTAGTGTTGTGGTTTATAAGGCCTCGAGAACAAGGTGATTAGTACCCCTTATATTATAATTTCGGGAGATTAGTACCCACTGGGTGATTAGTGCCCTTATATAATTATTTTGGAAGACTAGTTCTCATATGGTGATTAGTGCCCTCATTTTATTATTTGGGGATTAGTTCCTATAGGATGATTAGTGCCCTTATATAATTGTGCCCACAAAACAAAAAGACAATAAGGCCCACAGTATAACCCAGGCTTGAATTATATTGTATTATTAAAATACTTCCATGCACTCATAAAAACTTTAATTAATTATCTTGTGAGCTAAAAGCTTTACTTACTGGTTTTATCACTCATATTATTAAGTTATGTGTTACAGAAACTTCAAATGGAGTCTCTGGCTCATATGCTAAGTGAGGACGCGATTGTGGCTATTTCGAGATCATGTGTGCATGTGGCCCAACTTGTGTATCTATTTGTTTTAAGTTATTACCGTGTGTTTGCAAATTTAATAATTTTCAAAATTGAGACTTGGAAAAGATTTTTGTTTTATTTGGATTATTGTTGAAACTTAAGAATTGATATGCATTTAATATCCAAAGATAATTTCCGCATAATTGATAATGTTGAATTATTCTTCTTCGAAGAATTTAAATTATTTTTGCTTTGAAGTTTTAAATTGTTTTAAAAAAAATTCCACAAATTTTATTAATTATAAGTTAGAATTTTAATATATTTGGAATTTACGATCGAGGTTATGACACAACCAGCCCAAAGCAGCGTGCCGATTTCGGCCTTAAGAGGGGAGGTTGGTGGCATTGAAAGAAAGGATAAAAGCCTTAGTTGTGAAGATGAGGGAAAAATGATTAAAAAAAATCGATTTACTATAAATAAAAAATATTTACCCAGTAAATTTTCCATCTATTGCTTATACTCTAAACTTTTAGAACAGCGGTTATAACAGCAAATGCAGATACCGAGGTTGTGAAACCGCCTGGCATTCAAGAAGCCATTAATGCTGAAGCTGGTATGCATGCAGCGTATTCTTTCTGGACCTTCGAGCTAGAGACTTAGAGGGCCAGCTTTTGAGAAATAAAAATTCAATGACAACCATCTTCTCTTACAAGAGGAATAGAATAAGGAACGTTTAAGTAATAACTGATAAAGATGGTTGCCATGTTTGTTATCTTAGATTGTATGTGCATATAATCAGGGGGGAAAAAAACTTGAGATTTAGACATTTTAATTCTTGTCTTGTCTGGGGGATTGGACTGAAAGTAGGAAAGAATTCTCAAAGACTTTGTCAATCTTTATTTTTTCAGCTAAATATCCTCAAGGCAGATGTTTTATACGACCATCAGGGACAGAAGATGTGATACGTGTATATGCAGAGGCATCAACGCAAGATGCGGCAGATAGCCTAGCAAACTCGTTGGCAAAGCTAGTGGCTAAGTTCTTGGGGCATGGCAACTCCTAGGGTCCGGACTGACTTATCACTAACTGAACTGACAGATTTATGCAGAGTCGTAGTCTTCATTGGACTTCCTGAATCGTTGATTTAATATTTATTATTAATTAGGTTGTGTTTGATCGTTCCAAACTATGTGTTTTACCTAGTTGTGAAAAATTTGGAGCTTGGACATTCGAGCCAAACTGCTGAATGTCCATTTAAATACTTATGCGGTATAGGCATTAGTGGAAGTGTGGAAAGTAGCCAAGAGATAAGAGTAAGCTCCAGTTTGTGTATTGTTTTCTGGATTGAATGTGCTTTATTATAGTTCCAAAGCATTGGAAATAAAGTGTCTTTGGTAACATTTAGCGACGTATTCTTTTTCAATTAACAATGAAATGGCGGTTACTTCACTGTGTGATTGGTGTGAAACCTGTGAGCGTCTCTTGACTGGTTTCCTGGCTATACCGTAACTGTACATTATAGTTTTAATTATTTCTTATTTATTCTTTTGTTTTTAGAAACTGTAAAAATATTTTTTGAATTTGAAAAAACTATTGCAATTTTATCCTTTATAGACTTTTTGGAGGGAAAAAATAAAAACAAGGTGAAAAACCTGAATTAGTCAGACTTTATTTTTTTTCTTAAATCCTAAGGGTAGCTTAAGTGGCTGAAGAACTTAGGTTTGATTCTGCTCAGGCTTATATATATATATATATCAATTTAGGGTTTTTTTTAAGAATCTATAAAATATTATTCATAAAATTGTTTTGAGGTAGTTAGATTGTTTTGCTTAATTCTTTTGTTCATGAGGATAAAATTAAAATTCCTTTAATTGAAAGGATATCTATTAAGTACTTCAAACATTTGGCAATACTGGGGATACCTATTATGTAATTCAAACATTCGGCAATACTGCAATAGGCTAGTGTGCAAGCCATGCCCTGAGCAGACAAACATTTGGCACATTTCTTTTTTTTTTTTTGGGTTTCGACCTCTAAAGTTTTGAGGTCTTCTCTATTTTACCCATATAAATTTTAAAAATCATCACTTTTTCTTTTAACTTTCAGAACTTCTCATTTGGTCCTCTGAACCTTCAGGGTTTCAACCTCTAAAGTTTGAGGTCTTCTCCATTTTACCCATATAAATTTTAAGAATCATCACTTTTTCTCTTAACTTTCAGAACTTCTCATTTGGTCTTCTGAACCTTCAAAACTTCTCATTTTGACTTTTGAACTTTAAAAATCATCATTTTGTCTCCCAAAATTTCAAAGCTCTTCATTTGCCTTATAAATCTATGATTTTTTATACATATAGACGAAATTAAGCCTACATGATTCACATATTAGAGTGATAAAATCTTATTTTTGTCCTTACAAGTGACATATGTATAAATCACGTAGGTTTTATTGTATCTATTTAAACGAAAAATAGGAAGTTCAAGAGACAAAGTGAAGGGGTTTGAAAGTTGATTGGCCAAAGTAATGATTTTTAAAGTTTAAAAGGTAAAAAAGTTTTGAAAATTTAAGGAGTAAAGTGGTAATTTTTATCATCCAAAGAGACCCTAATATTTAGAGGCATGTTAATAATTCCTTTTCTTTTCTTATTTCCCCTTGTTTTGGCTTTGAAATGAACATGCAAATTCCATAATTGACATGTGAAACATGGTCACTTGTGCCTATAAAACAGTGCTAGCTCCACTAGGATTGTAAAACTAAAATTTGTCAAAACAGTCGAGAGCAAATCCATCCTAACTCGTGATAAACCGTGTACATTTGACATGAATGCAACTTTGGTTTGGGGCCAAGAAGTTTCACGGAACATTTGAGAAATCAAATTTTAGCCCAACATACTGCATGAGTGTATGTACGTGGATATGGACGTAGTCTACCACATTTTCTGCATGATCATGGTCAAAACAAATGCAGCCTTTCGTAAGCTTTTATCCCAATTCCCAAATAATTGCAGCTAAAATTGAAGGCATTTTTAAGATAGGAACTAAGAAGCATTGCCAGTTTCTAAACCTCTAATTTGGCGTCACCTATTGGGGCAGAGTTCTTTCCTAAGTGTTATGTGTTAACAATGTCGGGATCTCTCCGACAGGCAATGGATCAAATAAGAACACAATGTAAGGTTCTGTATGATTGAGATACCATTTGGAAACATAGAATTGAATAAGAAAAGTTATGATTCAAACCAATTTTACTACCATCGTTTTATTCATAAAATTTGACTCATAGTGTTTTCAGTCAAACCTCTAAGCTCAAACCTATATTCCCAAATAGACGCCGAACAAGTCAGCAGAGCAAAATAGAGAATTCTTACTAGTGTGCTTTCTAAAAGCACGAGCACTAGCCGAGGTATGAAGCGTGTAGTTTGCTTTCACGTTTCAGTAGACAAATTTAAAGCAGAATTTACATGCTTCATTACCAAATTTCTTAAGTGAAGCTATTATGGAGAACGTTTCTGCCTAGAAAAACTCCGACAAGCACTTTTATTGGTTGTTTAAAGGAACAGTTAGAAACCAATAGTTTTGGTTTGAGGACTATAGTGTGTGAAAACTTTATACTTTAACCTTTTACTGTAGCATGTGAGAACTTTATACTGTAACAGTTGTAACCGATGGTTAGAATCGCTCTTCCAAACAGCCTGCTAATCTTTAGCTTTGAGACAGTTTCTCTAGAGAAATACACGTAATATACTGCCATATATCAAGTATCAACGCAACATAAACAATCACTAATTTTCATTTTGTATTCTACTACCAAAAGGAAGTCAGAAGGCAACACAATGACTCTGTAACTATAAACTGAATTTCAATTTCATGTTTCACATTCCAAATCACATTTATTATTGATAAAAAAAGAATTGTAAAATACAATAAACCTAAGCAAGCATTCATTGATCATTGTCATCTTCGGAACAAGTAAACAACAATATAAAAATTTCTCTTACTCATCTAACTCTCAGGCACATCAGCGGCAGCCGCAGATGCCGATTTTGAGCTCCGGAAATCTCTCTTCAATTCGGAAACTCTCTTCATACAAGCTGCCTTCGGCTTCCCCGGCACAGCGACCGCGATGTTCTCCCACCTCATCGGAGCGTCCTTTGGAAACGCCTTCAGTGCGTTCAGCAGAGCAATGTCCTCTCCTGAGCTCCAGACCATGCCCCCATTGTGGTCCACTCCTTGATTCTCTTCGACAATCCGCTTGTCCACCGGCTTCCTCTTCCTCAGAAACTCCGAATACGAATCGGCATCGCTCAATTTCCTCTCCCCCAACTCCTTCGCCTTCTTGATCACGCTCTCCACCTTATGCCGTCCCCGGAAGGCCTCCGCGATCGCCTCCCACCGTCGCGGCTTCCCAACCGGATTCTTCGCCAGCTGCTTCTTCAGAACCTCGATTTCCTCTTCGCTCCACTCCTTCTCTTCCCACTGCTCATCTTCGTCTTTCTTCGATTCTCTCGCCGTCACGCTCGCGACCGCTAGGGTTTCCCATTTCGTCGAATCGGCGGGGAATTCCTCCTGTCGGCGGGGCTTCGGCCTCTTCTGAGAATTTCTCTTCTTGGTTTCCTCGTCGGATTGGGGCGAATCGTCGGGGAAGTCGACGACTGGGCCTCGGCCAACGCGGATGTCGCCGCCAGTGAGGGAGATCGGGGCGAAGGGGCCGAGGAGGAGGGAGAGGGCGAGCCAAAGGAGGAGGGATTTGGAGGGCTCGGATTGGAGGAAGAAGAGAGAGAGGATGAGGAGGAGGGAAGAGAGGGAGATGGTGAGGAAGAGGAAGGGTTTGGTGGGGTTATCATGGTTAATGGCTTGCGGGTCCGTGGTTGCCGGCCGGGACTGGAAGAGGAACCTGGGCCTGCTGTCGTCGTCCAAGAACTCCATTTTTCCCGGTGACGATCTAAAGTGGCCGGTTTTGGAGGTTTGACTGTTTTCTTTTTTTTTTTTTTTTTTTTTTTTTATAATTATTCTTCAAGTGTAGAAGTGATAGCTCATTTGATTGCAACTATTTTTCTCTCCGTAGGAAGGAGGAGAGAGAAGGGCGTTCCTCTTCTTTGGCTTGTTATACCCCGTGGCCTTTTGTTGTTGTCGTTTTAAATTCCGATGCTAGCCTGTCTTACAGTCGTTTTTCAGTCTGGTTATGTTCTATTCGACTAGTTAAGTTCTTTGTTCTCATTTTATTGAATTTGTCATTTTGAAAATGATACTGTCGTTTTCATGGAGTTGTCGTTTAATTTTTTATTTAAAAAAATAATTTGGTGCCTGTGTCTTTTGGGAAAAAAAAAATGATTAAAAAAGATGAGGTTGAATTAAAATGGGCTAAATTGTCGGTTTTCATAACTTGATTTTGTCCTTCCCTTATAAATTCTAGATATTTTGAGCTATTCTTCTTAGTAAAACCTTTTGTCATTCTTTTTTTTTTTTTATAAACCATAATTTTCAAATACTATTTTTCTGATGTGAGATTCTATTAAACCATCATTTATATCACATAGATTCAAAACTACCAGTTCAAACCACAGAGTTCTAAACCACACACAATCGAACCCATAAATCGAACAAGTCATAAAAATCAAAGTGAGACTTCTTAAAAGTTAGATATCAAAGCAAGATTGAAGGTAAAACCCTAAAACTGTTAGTAAAAGTAACGCAAAAAAAGCTCAACAAAAAGAAAAGAATGAAAAATATTACCGCATGTAGAAGAAAAACATTCTATTTGGCTATATTTTTAGTGTATTTTACAAGTAATTTAAACCATAAAATTATAGTTTAAACTAATTTTATTACAATAATTTTTCTTATAAAATTTAAAATTTAAATTTACTTTGATTTAAACTAACTTTATTACAATAATTTTTTTTATAAAATTTAAAATTTAAATTAACTTTGATTTAAACTTTTAATTTAAACTATTTTCTCTAAAAAAAAATGCTTAGTTTTTATGTCACATATAATTATTTTGTAGTTTTATCGCTTTTGAGTGGTGTGTGTTTTACGTTTCAAAGCGTTATGTCATCTTTCTGCTGAGAGAGTTTCACTATTAGTTGAGTTCGAGTCCCACTAAACTCTGTCGTTTTTTTGTTATGTGAAACGACTGCCGTTTGAGAAAGGCGGCTTGCATTCGCGAATTGCAAATCCCAATTCCCTTTCGGAGCTTGAGTTCCTTCCTCAATCAAATTTTCACAACCCTTAGCAAGGCCCCTAAACTCACAAACGCCACCATTTTTTGTGGTCCCGCCTCACAGGAGCTCCGTCGTCCGCCACCTCACGCCTCACCGGCCTCGCCTCGTCTCCGGTACAGTCATATAATCTGATTTTAGCTTATTTTCCGACAATGAGATTGATTAAATGTTTATACTTTATTGTTCTTTGTTGAATTCAGAATAAGAAAGTTTTTTTTCCTCTCGCTGATTGTGCTTTGAATTCCCGATGAATTTGTCAAGTTGAATTAAAATGATTGGTTGGAGAAGAAAAATCGAGAATTGGGTTTTGCTGGGATTATTTTTTTAGTTCAAGATATTGAATTTCGAAGTTTTTATGCGAAAAGAGATGAGAAAGCTCAAATGAAATTACGTGAGTGTTTTGTTCTTAAATTTCATATTGAAAACCTTAACATGCGTAAAGAGATGAGAAAGCTCAAATGAAATTGCGTGAGTGTTTTGTTCTTAAATTTCATATTGAAAACCGTAGTTGCATAATTTTGGATGATATTTCTTTGTATGTATGTTTGTATTTGTGTGTTATTCTGTGATATATTTCATTGTGGAACAGAAATTTTGTTGCTATTGTGTGAAAAAATGGCGGCTACGAGTCTAGGATTAATCCATCGCATGCACATTTCTTCCCTCAGAATCTATTCTTTTAGTTTTGCACGAACCACAGTCAAAATTCAATGCCGTAACTTCAACATCAGTTGCCATGCAACCCGAACTGCAGATTCTAGAGGACAATCCCTTATGCCCACTTTTCACGATTCACAGCTTCTTGAGTGCCTTACCCAACAAAGACTTCATGACGCACGCAAGTTGCTGGAGATATTGTCTAACAGAGACGGTCACAACCGTGTCGTTCATTGGACTGCACTGCTCACGAAGTACTCGAAATCTGGTTGGGTCAATGAGGCTCGAAAGCTATTCGATATCATGCCTGAGAGAAACGTTGTTACATATAACGCCATGTTAACAGGTTATGTGCAGTCTGGGAGGTTATCTGAGGCCTTTCAATTCTTTGAGGAGATGCCGGAGAAGAATGTTGTTTCATG
The DNA here is from genome assembly GCA_946598075.1 of Artocarpus hirsutus. Classification (NCBI taxonomy): domain Eukaryota; kingdom Viridiplantae; phylum Streptophyta; class Magnoliopsida; order Rosales; family Moraceae; genus Artocarpus; species Artocarpus hirsutus. The sequence continues at coordinate 4,320 of CAMOHE010042909.1, read as the reverse complement.
GACGTTGATGCTCTGTGGACTGGCAGATGTAGGGAGGATTGAGGAGGCTGTGAGGTTATTTAATGCAATGCCTGAAAGGAGTGTAGTTTCTTGGAATTCGATGGTTTCTAAGTTGATTAAGAATAGGAATTTAAAGGGAGCAAGAACAGTTTTTGACCAAATGCCAATGCGAAATATAGTTTCATGGAATGCTATGATTGCAGGGTATGCTGAGAACTGTAGAATGGAAGAAGCAAGACTTTTGTTTGATGAGATGCAAGATAGAAATGTCATTACTTGGACTAGCATGATATCTGGTTATTGTAGGTCTGGCTATGTGGATGAAGGGTATTATTTGTTTAAAACAATGCCTGAAAGGAATGTTGTCTCTTGGACGGCAATGATTGGTGGATTTGCTTGGAATGGCTTCCATGAAGAAGCCCTATTGCTTTTTCTTGAATGGAAAGCAAGCATTGACGTAAAACCAAATGTAGAGACTTTTATATCGCTTGCTTATGCATGTGCTGGTGTGGGTTTGCCTTCTCTTGGTAAGCAATTACATGCTCAATTAATTATTAATGGCTGGGACAAGGAGGATTATGATGGCAGGTTATGTAAGAGCCTTATTCACATGTATTCTTCATTTGGTAACATGAATTTTGCGGAATTTATTTTTACCAAGAATTTAAAGAGCTTTTCCATTCAATCTTATAACCATTTGATAAATGGTTATATTCAGATTGGAGAATTAGAAAGGGCTCATCGTTTGTTTGACAAGGCACCAATCCGAGATAAGGTCTCTTGGACTTCTATGATTGGGGGATATTTTAGTTTTGGAGAAGTATCCAAGGCTTATTGTCTATTTTGGAACCTGCCAGAAAGGGATGCGGTGGCATGGACAACGATGATTTCAGGCCTTGTTCACAATGAGCTTTTCATAGAAGCGGCAAATATGTTTTCCGAAATGAGGGCCCAAGGTGTTATGCCATTAGGTTCGACATATTGTGTTCTTCTTGGAGCCATGGGTGCAATGGCATATCTTGATGGTGGAAGGCAGTTTCATTGCCTGGCGATAAAGACACAATATATGTTTGATTTGATTCTTGACAATTCACTTATCTCCATGTATGCTAAATGTGGGGAGATAAATGCTGCCCATAGCATATTCTCATATATGGCTTTTCGCGATGTTGTTTCTTGGAATTCCATGATCATGGGGTTTTCAAATCATGGGCTTGTAAACAAAACTCTAGAGACCTTTGGAGCCATGGTGCGATCCAAGACTCCACCAAACTCGGTTACCTTTTTGGTCATTCTATCAGCATGTAGCCATGCAGGACTTCTACATAGAGGGTGGGAGTTTTTCAATGCCATGAGCCATGTTTATGCCATTGAGCCAAGTTTGGAACATCACATCTGTATGATCGATCTTTTAGGGAGAGCTGGCAAAGTAAAGGAAGCACACGAGTTTGTCTTGAGCCTACCTTATGAACCAGGGACAGCTGTTTGGGGGGCATTGCTTGGAATATGTGGATTAGGTGAGACAAATACTGAGGTTGCTAGTCATGCCGCAAAACAGGTACTTGAACTGGAATCTCTAAACGCACCTGCCCATGTGGTACTATGTAACATTTATGCAGCAAATAATCGGCATGTAGAAGAGGAAATGCTGAGGAAGGAAATGAGGCGAAAAGGTGTGAGAAAGGTTCCTGGATGTAGTTGGGTTCTGCTGAAAGGGAGAGTTCATGTGTTTCTCTCGGGAGATAAAGTAAAACCAGAAGTTGATGACATGTTGTTATTGCTATTATTCACGAATATTGGTGAAACATTAGAACAAGGAATTTAAAATTGAAAAGTTATGGATTGTTTTGGATATCTGCACAGCATTCTTAAAGGATTGCAGCTTTGTCCAATTAAAGCCGGGAAAAACTTGGTTCTTTATGGTTATGTCATATTGTAGACGGTTTAGCTAGCTAACGGTAATTTCATACTTGGTCCAAAGTCACTCTAATTTCTGTGCTTTCTGTGCCATTTTATATGCATGTTTGCAAACTATAAATTCTTCCTTCTTTTTGAGGAACCTATCTCTTGAACTATTAATTATTCCTTCTTTGAACCTTTGTCTCGATCTTCTTCATGTTTGCTGGAAATGGCAATTTTATGTGTCTTTATGTTTACTAGAAATGGTATTATATGTGGTTTGTGATGGTTCTAACTTTTAAAAATCTGCATGCCTCTTTTCTGCTTAATTATTGAAATCATTATTGGTGGATTTTTTTTCCTCGTCAGAAACAAAGTATATCTGGTTGTTCTCCATGCAGTGCATTATATATAATTTTGTTCAAACAGACACTGGCCTCTTGGCCGCAAAAATTATATTCAGATATACTTGATGATCGATATCATTGGACTTCTTTTTGTTGATCAATTTGAATTTTCCTTTCAACTTGTGGTCTTTATGCTGCTATTTTATTACTTTTAGTTAGTGCTTTACTTAGAAGAGAACTTTTACTGTTTTAGAATGAATATATTACTAATGTCGTTGTTGTTTAGCTTTTTGTACTTTTGGTGGCTTGCCTCACCTAGAGAGACCTTCATTTCTGTCTTAATGGGGGTTTTTCTGGTTTGTCTCGTAGTCTTGGATTAGCTTAAAACAAGAAATTGTGTGCTTTGAATCCCCAATGCCTTTGTCTCGGTGAATTAAATTGAGTGGGTGGAGAAGAAAAATCCGACCACAGGGTTTCGCTAGGTTTATATTTTTTAGTTCAAACAAACTGAATGGGAAGTTTTATACAAAAAATATTGAGACAGCTCTAGTTGCTAATTTGGGGAAATATATATATATAAGCTCTAGTTGCTAATTTGGGGAAATATATATATATATATAAGAGGAAGTATGTCTGTTTTTATTTGTTACTTATTTTGTGGCATATTTGGTTGTGGAACAGAAAATTATTGCTACTGAGTGAAAATGGTGGCTCTGAGTCTAGGGTCGAAGTCCCTGAAGGAATATTTGAAACGCTATGAGACCAATAATGATGAGGAAAAGAAAAAGAAGAAGAAGAAGAAGAGGCAGAAAGCTAAGCCAGATGCCACTGGTGTTTTGGTTGTGGATGAAGATCCAGTTTGGCAAAAACCAGTAGTTGTTGAAGAAGAAAACGACAATGATTCAGCTGGTAGGTAATGAATTATTGGGTTTTGTTTTTTTTTTTGTGTGTTTTGTCTAAATGTATAAATTATAGGGTGTTGCGCATTATTAATTCGAGTTCAATCATTTTGATCCTCTGTAGATGAAGAGAAGCCTCAAGTTGATGAAGATATTGAGGTTAAAAGAATGAGGAGGCTTGAGCAACTAAGGGCCAAACGTGGTTTAAATGCCATATCAGAGGATGGAAGTGGTTGGGTCACACTCTCTCCTAAATGTCTGAATTTAAATAAGTCAAACCCTGATTTATCTCCACCTCGTCAAAGGACAGCCAGAAATGACACTCCTTCACCAGAACTTGGATTGAAGCCTTCAGAATCTGGAGAAGGTAGCGATTTGTCGCCACCACGGCAGAGGGGCAGGCGGCATCATACGCCATCTCCTGAACTTTATAGGGACTTTTCTTTAGCTCATAATCAAAGGGCACAAAATGACATGCATTCATCTGAAAATGATGGAAAACCTGAGAAAGAAGTTTTGGATTTCTCCCCACCTCGGCATGGAAGGGCTTGGAATGACGCTCCTTCAACTGAACGTGATAGAAAACCTATTAAGGAAAATTTGGATTTGTCGCCTCCTCGACGTGGCAGAGCCCAAAATGACACACCTTCACCTAAAAGAAAACCTATTAAGGAAAATCTGGATTTGTCACCTTCTCAACATGGAAGGGCGCGAAATGACACACCTTCACCTGAACATTATAGAAGAACTGTTAAGGAACATGTTGATTTGTCACCACCTCGGCAACGGTGGAAGCGCCACCATACTCCATCACCGGAATCTGGTATGAAATCTGAGCACCCTTCTCAGGCGCACAGAGAGATGTCTCCTCCTCGCCGGCGTCATCGTGATTCTCCTCATCAAGACAGCTTGCGTGTCTCACCTGATTCGGACCTTTCACCCCCAATGAAAAGTAAAAATGATGGTATGGGATTTGAGTTATTGGTTTTAAATGTCAATTATCGCATGGAAATACAACGGAAATCTAATGCTTGCTGTGTATCTTTGTTTTAGATTTTTCTCCACCAAGGAAAAATAGGAAGGAGGCGTCTATATCAGATACAAAAGAACAACGAAAAACTGGTCTTATTTCCGGTCGAGATATCAGGGAAGAGATTGCTAAAACTAAGAAGCAG